>VDFB02077810.1:0-13079 GCA_007258455.2 Sequoia sempervirens
TGATGATGATTTGCTTATCGAGGGATTGAGACACAAACGACACAACTTTCCTTATGTTTGATAGAACACATAGATACGATGCATCAAGGTATAGACAACCAAGATGGCAAGGTATCTAGTGTCATGAAATTTGACTCGACAAACAAATAGGAGTATTCTTGTTTACACCTGACATATGGAAACCTCACTAGGATGTATTTCAAAAATTTCAAACATCTCAGACCAAAACATGGAAAGGCATAACCTAACAATGTAATAATCAACAAGCTTGTTCAAAACCCCTTCCATACACGCCTACCAAAGCAAGTATTCGCCAAGCTATATTACAAGAACATCCAACAAGCAAAACAAATGAAAGATAATGATCAATGCCCCATTCCTTTCTCCCTAAATCATTTTGATTAGAAATCATCAAGAGGTCATTGGAATGAGTGCAGTAAGATAAATTAAAAGAAAAGATCAAGTACACAAACAAGTCAATGTTCTTCATACCTCTAGCCAAGACTAAACTACGGTGATGTTTGATGTTGATGTCCATTGTAGGAAAGTTGTATCCTAGGACATGATATTATCATATGATTGTGAGAATAACAAGGTGATGGGCTATTGATACCAAGAGTTGACCAACTTGTTTACTTATTGACCTAGACTTAAGACCTTGATGTTTGAGTTTACACTTTCAATTTGCTATACTTGTTTCCGATTTGCTTTACCAAAGGGTGAAGATGATGATTGATTTATTGTGAGTGGATGTTTTTGTGGGTGAAGGTGAAATGAGATGGATGATTTTGGGTTTTTTTGAAATTTTTTGGTATTTTGAAATGTTTTGACCTTGTTTTGGGATTTTTTGAGATGTTTTACAAATGTTTTAATTTTCAATTTTCCAATGTTTTTGGTGTTTTAAAGATTTTTGACCAAGAACCTAACCTAAGGACCTATCCTAGGGGCCTTGGGGGTTGATCAAAGGTAAGCCTTGCCTATGTTATACAACGCAAAGACCTCATAGTTTGACGCAACAAATATGTTTTTGAATTTTTTGTTTTGACCCTATTTTGGATTTTGGCATGTTTTTGGATGTTTTGGATGTTTTGGATTTATGAATGTTTTTGGATTTTTTGAAGTTTTATGAATGTTTTTGGATTTTTTTATTTTAATGGTACCTAGATCACAATGTCGATATCACATTGTGAGATATGAGACATGGATCAAGAGTTATTTTAAAAAAATGAGAGTGTCAGAACCTGCCCCCAATGTCTAGCAATGTTTCATAAGATAATGGACAAATTGAGATATCAGTTGGAAAACTATGTGAAGAGTTTTGACGTGCAATAGGACAACATGGGATATATGGTACAAACCATGTCAAAATTATTCTAGCCATGAGGAAAGTTAAATTATACATCGAAACCTTTTCAAGATCAAGATATGTCATAAGATCTAGATAAAGATGTATTGGATAAATGGAGGAAATGTTAGATCTATTATGAATGGGATGAGATGCTTTCACTTGAAAAGGCCCATATGACACTTGATTCTACTCATGACGCCTGTTTTCCAAATTTTCATCAGAGTACTTTCCCAAAGCGTCGCCCATGTAGTTTTCACTGGAGGACATTTTTTTTATATTTACTATTTTCATGATTTATTTATTTTTTGAAAATTTTACCCTCATGCTGAACCACCTGGCGGTACTAATGTAGAGGTCACTGTCATAACATGCCAATGGTATCTTGCTTGAAGAATCTACTTTTCTAAGATACACACACTTGAATGCAACTTTGAAGAAATATGATCTACCTTATTGATACTAGAATTAACCTTGGCTATGTGCACACATCGCGATAAAGTGCCTTTGAAACCCTTATCATGAAGAGTAGCTACCAACACACGGTCAATGTGAGAATTGGATATCATGGATGGAGTGTATGGTGTCATGCATGATGGAATATGAGATGAATTGGTTGATAGTTTGGAACCTTTGGCTCTCCAAACTTGGGAAGATGAGCAATGATGGATAGACACGGAAATGTGCATGGAATTAGGACCAACTGCTTGATATATTTTGTATGTTGCTTGAGAATCCTAATTTTTTCTTTGAGGACGTCTTTGATGGATACTTTTCCCTTTTTTATTTTTCTCCATAGCTTCTTTGACCAATGGAGTATGATTGGGATGATTTTCTTTTGTATTCTTTGGTATCCATTTATATTTTTTTTGTCCTTTGTACTTTACTGCTTCACTTTCTTTGGTGCTCTTCTCTTTGCTTTGACAGGAATATCTCTTCTCAAATTGGTCCCATTTTGTGTATGAGATGGTGGATGATGACGATCATGATACGACTAGTTGTAGTGTTGACAATATTTATATCATAAGGATCCTTCATGCCCCTTATGTTGACATTTGCATTAGACAAGATTGCCCCTGATGTTGTGAAGGTGTTAACAATACCTAGCTCTTTTCCTTTATAACATATTTTTTGATTAATTGTCATGAACACTTGATATTGCTATGGGCTCCCACTGTTCAAGAATATTAACTGTTTGATATGATCCTATGACATCTTTGTTTGTTGATTCTGCTTCAAAAGATGTTAGTGTTGATTCATAAGATGTCGATAATGCACCATCGCTATAATAATCAAGGATATCAACTGTCGCTTGCTCTTGTGTGCGAATATCAAGAGTGAGAGACCCTTGTTTTGTATGAAGAACATCTATATGTCCATCCAAAGAAAGCATCCCATTGGTGGGATCTGGTGTGTCCTATAATTTCTAGAAGGATTGGAGAATTCTCAGTAAGTCATGATAATTCTTCGGGGATTTGATCTCTTTAGCATGACTTGTGGTTGATAACAAATTACTCTCATCACTATGTTGTGGGGGAATAGTATCTTGATCTTGACTTAGTTTAGAGCAACTTTTGTTATCCTCTAGACTATCTTCTTGACATGACCCTTGGGTGGATGATGTATCATTGATAGGAGAATCTTCACAGGATGCAAAGTCTATGTATGAAGCATGATTTTTTTTTGTTGTATTGGGACTTCTTCAACGGGGCCAATTATGGAGTCATACAAAGGGGTAATGTGGCTATCTGAAAGATATATGATACCATTTTGATATGAAATAATGCTAGGCACTATTGATTGATCTTGAGTATGTTTTAAGAATGTTTCTTGATGCTTGTCTTGTTCCTCTTAATGTGATGGATGAACAACATAAATGTGTGCTACCATGGTATTGTGGATATGGTTTATGTTATTAGAACTTCATGCCTTTCCTGTATCTTTTGCTTTCCCATGATTAGGCATAGGGGTTTTATAGATTTTCAAGTCTTGATTCCTAGATTGTTGATCAACCTCAAGGCCTTTTTGTTCAATAAGATCTTGAATAAGGTGTTTGATTCAAAAACAACTTTGTGTATTATGACCTTTGTATCTGTGAAATTTGCAAAAATGACCTCTATAACTAGGAGGTTTGATTTGTGGCTCTTGATAGTTAGAGAAATCTAGGAGTGTGATAAGGTTAGCTTGTATACACTTCTTCAAAACTACACCCATGGGTTCCCCTAAGGGAGTGAATTTTCGTCTAGGTGCATTGTTATGTGTTCTTTGTGGTGCCCTTTGAGTATTGACAACATTGATCGTTAATTGATTGTTTTATGGTTGTATGTTTATTTGTTGTGTGTTTTGTCATGTGTTCCTTTGTTGGATGTTTGTTTGTGGTGTGTTGTTGCATATTGATTTGTGGTTGATGAGTGTTATGTTGTGGATATGTTTGTGTGTTTTTCCTTGGAGCACTAATAACAACTTTGGCATCAACACCATCATTGGTAATATTTTTATTCTTAGCCCAAGTGTGAGGTTTGTCATTGTAGCTAGTCGATGATCTATTGTCTTGGTATACGGGTGTGTGCCCTTGTGTCATGAGGCCTCTTTCAATGTTGAGAGGATTGGGGATTAATTGGTCATATGTCGTGATGCATTGCATTTTTAGATGGAAGGATAATTCCCCTTCAAGGTTAGATATGATGGTTTCGATGTTTTGTTCCTCTGGCATGAACCATTTTCTTTTGTTGGCTCTAGATCTACATCATTGTAAGAAAGTCGTAAATGTCTCTCCCTTGGCTTGTTTGAGGCTAGATAGTTCCTCAAGGCTTACATCCATGTCTAGGTTAAATGAGTAGTTTTCTATGAACAAGTCCACAACTTCTTGTAACTTTTTGATTCCAGGGGGTAAGCAAGAGAACCATTCCATTGTGGGACTAGCCAAGCTTTGGGGGAAGAGTCCCATCGGATAGGAATCATCATATGCTACTTTCATGCAATGTATGTGAAATTCTCTAATGTGATCCTCAGGATTTCCTTTCCCTCGGTATTTGTCGAATTTTGGTATTTTGAATCCTGATGGGAATGGAACCATAGCAATGTTCCTATCGAATGGATAGGGGCACAAATCCTGTTGGGTGTATTATTTTTTCAATTTTTTGGATTGAATGTCTTATATTTGCTATGAGAGCAATTTGGCCTGTGTGGAAATATCATTTTGTGGATTGGGTGGTGGGATGTGCATGTTTTGGGTTGGTATGGTTTGTTGGGTGAAGGATGGGGTGGCTTGTGTGTTAAGGTTCAAGGCATTTTGCTATGTGTTCACGAAGGGTTGTTGGAAAACTTGTTGTGCGAGCAATGCTTGTTGGTACACCTATTGTTATTGTGCCAACAATGCTTGTTATTGGGCTTGTTGCTATTGTTGTGCTAATAGCGCCTATTGCTGTTGATGTGCTATCAATGCTTGTTGTTGTGTGTTTTTTTGTAGGGCTTGTTGATAGGCTTGCACTTGAGCTTGTTGTGCCACTTGTTGTTGTTGTAACAAATCTTGTGCTTGCGCTTGGGCTTGGGCTTATGCTTGCACTTGGGCTTGAGCTTGGGCTCGGGCTTGTGCTTGCTCTTTGGCTTGAGCTTGGGTTGCTTGTTGTGCCTGCTAAACATTTGAAATTTTTGCAGTTCCTTTTGATATGCTTGTTGCGCTACTTGCAACGTGATGCTATACTAATTTTCTATGTTAAGATTTTGATGTGGGGGTGGTGGATTTTGTTGTGATGTTGTGTTGAGAGGTTGTTGTGGTGGTTCTTGAGGTGGTTGTTGTGAAATGATGATGGGTTGGGTGATAGATGGTGGATTTGGAACCATGCTTAGCCCTTGTGAGACTAGAATTTGGGATGTTTGAGGTGTTTTTGATGATGTGATTAGTGGTTGAGATGTTTGGGATGATGCCATTGGGTGTTGCGATATTAGTGGCATGTTTGGAGGATTTGATGTGATGGATGTGTTGATTTGATTTGTGGTTGGGGGGTTGACTTGATTTGGTTGATTTTGGATTGATGTGTTCAATGAAGTGATTTTCGCTATACCTTGAATTGGTGTAGGTGATGGTGTCATGATAGGGAATTGTGGGTATCTTTGTGATGTTTTCCCTTATAGGAGTGAATATGAAGAATCAAAGGCACCTACTTGTCCAAATAGATCCATTTGTCCTTGTGGGACATTAGGAACACAACCTTGCAGATCTAGGGTATAAGATGGGGTGGCATGAAAAGTGGGTGCTATGTTCGTGAGTGGTATGTATGGATGTAGATCAATTTGGGGGGTGTTGGTGTTTGAGATACTAAAGATTGTATTAGCGTCCAATTTATTATTGTTGACAAATGGGTGTCCTTGAAGGGCTTGAAGTAATGAGCTTCCTTTTGTGATCATAGGTTGACTTGGTGTGTGAGATGATGATGGTTGAGTAATTGGTTGGATGATGCTTGGAAATGCAGGTGTGAATGATTTTGTGGGTTGTTCACCAAAGGTTGTTCAACAATGGTGCTTACATCAAAATCGGAAGGGAGTTTAGCCCCTTCTTTTGCCAATTCCAACATGTATTGGGTGGGATAAATAGTCTCATGACAATGTTGATAAGTTTGTGAGTTTCAGGATTTTGGACTAATTCAAGTATTTCATCTTGGGACATCTCTTTGAAGTTGTTTGTGACATCCTCCCTCTTGAGTATCTTGAGATAGTTGAAGGGGATTAAGTGGAGGGTTGATGTATACCCTAGGGTTGAATTCTGTTTGACTTAAATCACTTGAGGTTGATGTTTCTTTGTTTTGCTCCATGATCTTTTTGTGTTGTGATCTTGTTTGGACCATAAAATTGGGATCAACTTTTAGGAATATGTGGGATGAACCTTTAACTCCTTTGGTTGATCTAAACTTTAGGTACAAAAAGAAATTCTAGAATTTTGCAAGGAACAAATGATGATGATGTGATAAATGAGGGGTGAATGGTGTGAATGTTTGAACTTTTGAGAACTTTGGATAAATACTAGACCTTAGGATTTTTTAATTTGATTGGTTTGATTTGGATGATGAACTTGTAGATCCCAAGATGTTATATGTGATCTTAGGATAAACTTGTCCAAAATGGGTGCTATTTTAACTAAGTGTGTGAGAAAGGATTCATTCTCACACACCTAACTAAAAAAGATGATTTTGATTTTGATCTAAGGATTTACCAAAATTCTAGCATAGATGATTTTTCCAAAGTTCTAAAAGTTGTTTGTGAGATGAATTTTGATAAATGGAGGTGTTGGTTTTGATCCTAGATGAACCTAAAAAGTCTTCGTTTACAAGATCAAGCTGTTGAAGAACATGCTAGACCTCTAAAGTTTTCAAATCCTAAAGACACAATGATTTAGAGAAGTTCAAGATCATGAAAAAGACCAATGTTTTAAATTTCAAAAAAAGGCATAAAATTCTGGATTATTCCTTAAGGCATGCATATAAAAGTTCCTAGTCAATCTAGTCTTGTTTTGGTAGAGTGCCACAAGGTGTTTTTTAATAGCTTTTGGACTATGATGCCTAAGTTTGAAGTGATGACATGTAGACCTTCTTTTTTGAATTTTAACTTTGCAAAAAATCATGAGGACCAACACATGTGTGGGGTTCAATTGTCTTTTTATCTTGATTAATGAGTTCTTTTTACCACATCAACTTTGTCTTTGATTAAATTTCAAACTAAATGTCTATGTTTAAGCCCCTTTTCATTCCACAAAGTCCATTTTTTGAAAATCAAGGAGCCAAGGCCATACTTTTCCCTAGGCTAACTTTGAAGAGAGTAAATTGAGATATGATCCCAAGTATTTAGAATCCTCTAAGGATAAAACCCTTAGGGACAAGCAGTAATAATTGGACTCTTCAAAGGTATTCACTCTTTCCAAAGGGTTTGAAATTTTGATGATTGTTAAATGTTTGTTTCAATATTTTGGAATCAAGCAATGTGTTCAATTGACTTGAAAAATGCACAATCCTAGGCTGAAGAGATACTACTTACTAAGTCCCCACTCAGATTTCTCCAAACACTAAGTGGTGCAGGGGCACCATTCAAACATGTTGGTCCATTCAAGGTTATTAGGTCTAGGATGTAGATTTTGAGTGAATTTTGTTCAAATAAGGTCAATATGACCAATTAGATGTTAAATGAGTCATTTTGGAGTCATATTTGTTGGTTTATAGGTGTCTAGATGGTTGAGGTCTCAAAAATTACAAAATTGTGAAAATTGCAAAACTGAAAATGTTGTAATGGGACAAAATAAGAAGTCCAACGGTCATAGCTTTTGAAATGTCAGTTGTGGAAGTTGAATCAATTTTTATTTGGTGGGAAATAGTTTAAAATCATGGATAATTCATTGGGAGAAGTTTTTGAAACATTGTAGAAGATTGAAACATTAATAAAATTATGTTTTTGCTCTAATTTTCTGTATTTTATGTTGTAGCAGCAAATTGTACGATCCGTACAACATAAAATTGATTCAAAATTGTGGTGTCTTGTAGATTATATTGTTTCTTCCTTCTTTTGAACCCATTTTGAAGGATCCACATTAAATTTTGTGCATTTAATCTCTAGTTTTTACAGACCGGTTAGAAAACAAGGTTTAGAGGGTTTATAAGTTCTAAACATGGTTTAAACCCATTCTACCTTTTTGTCTGAACTGTTTCTTGGTGGAATGGGTATAATATATTAGGGAAATGTGTGATAATGGTGAGTGAGTGCAGGGGAGGTCTGGAAATAATGTGGGTGTGAATCCCTGGTGTGGAATGTTGTGTTTCCTTGAAGAAAAGTGAGCTTATAATGAGTCAAAGTGTGTTGTGTGTCGGGATAGTGCCATTAGATGTTGTTTTGAGTTTTTGAAGGTCATTTTAAACCTATTTGAAGTGATTGTGGGTTTTTTAAAGGTTGGGATGTGTGATATCCAATAAGCCCTAGGGTTTTCAAGCAAAAAAGAGGGTTTAGTGAAAAGGCACATGGGTGATTGTGTTTCTAGAAAAATATTGAGGAATCCTTGGTTTGAACACCTAAGAATTGATTCTCCATAGTGTTTAAAGGTTTTGGATGAGTTTTGAGGGTAGTCTCTTTGGAAAAGAGACCTAATTGGAGGCCTAAAAGGCATAAAATCCCTGTTTTGAGCAAGTTGTTTCAAAGTTTCCATAGGTGGTTTGTTGATATGTTGAAGAGTGTCAAAATGGGTCCCTGAAGTGAGCCAATTTGTGGCTTGAAAGGGTGTGATTGTGGACTTATACCCGATTAATTGGTTTCCCTATGCTACAAGGGAAAATAGTTGATTTGAAGGAATGAAGAGTTTTTGAAGAATTTGTGAATTGACAATTGTTGTTGCAGATTGGACTTGTGTTGTTGTGTTTTTTAGGACCTCCCCCATTGCATCAAAGTGGTATCAGAGCAAAGGTACCAGATTCTTGTGGAGAAAAGTTGAAGATTGTGAGAGAAAGCTTGGAAGGTGAAGAGGCAAGATTGTGAAGATGCCTCCAAAAGGGAAGAATACAACAAAGGAGATGAATGAATTGAGAAGTTAGTACATAAGAGAGATCAATGAACTAAAAGAGAGATTGGCAGCCTTAGAAACTAATAAGAGAAGAGAAGCAGTTGAGAGCAGTGAATCAAAGGAAGAAGATGATGAAGAGTTTGAAGATGTTGAAGAAGAACTTGATCCAGAAGATCAGAGAATGGCCAAGTTGTTGAAGGAAATAAAAGGTGACAAGTATAAGGTAAAAATTGATGTGCAAAAGTTTAGTAGAAATTTGAATGAAGAGGAATTATTAGATTGGATATCTTCTTTGGATAACTATTTTGAATGTGAAGATATTCCAAAGGAGCAGAGAGTCAAGATTGCAAAAAAAGAAAGATTAAAGGTCATGCACTTGTATGGTAGGATTATTTGCAGTCAGAAAGAAGGAAAAAAGGTAAGTCTAAGATTGTGGCATGGGATAAGATGGTAGTAAATTTAAAGGGTAAGTTTCTCCCTTCATATTATTCAATTCAAATGTTCAAGAGATTGCAAAATTTAAGGCAAAAGGAAATGGATGTAAAGACATACATTGAAGAATTTTATCAATTGTGTATGAGATCTAACCATATTGAAAATGAAGATGAGAAGATAGCTAGGTACTTGGGTGGCTTGAGAATGAACATACAAGATGAGTTGGCTTTGACAAATCCTAGGAGTGTGGAGGAATGTTATCAAATGGCATTGAAGGCTAAAGATAAAGTGAAGAGAAGACAAGAGAAAATAGTAAGAGGAAGAGGCAGCACCATGAGAGGAAGAGGATCTTTCTCTACCCCAAGACAAGCAACTGAAAGTTAGGAAGAACCAAGCAAGAGAGATGAAAAAGTTGCAGATTTTAGAGGTGGATATAGAGGCACCGGGGGCAGATTTGGAGGTGGAAGAAATTCAAACACTTTTGTAGGTAGATGTTATCATTGTCAAGAGTATGGTCATCCTGCTTGGAAATGCCCTGAGAAGGTTGGTTCAACTTCAAGTGGAGGAGAAAGAAAACCTGATAGAAGAGCACAAATAGTTCAAGAAGATGAAGTTGAAAGTATTTCAAGTTCAAACAGATTGGTTGCAAGGGCTGAGGTTGGAGAGATGTTGATGATGAAGAAGAAAATCTTGAAGACCAAAAAGGAGGAAGAGTTGCTTCAAAGAAGAGCATTGCTCAGGACAACCTGTAGATGTAAAGACAAGGTAAGAAAAGTGATTGTTGACTTTGGTTGTATAGATAACATTGTGTCTAGTGAAATGGTGGAAATTTTTTGTTTGCATAAAGTACCTAGAGAAAGGCCATATAGGGTGTCATGGGTTAGTGAAAATCAGTCTTTGATGGTGAGTGAACAAGCAAGAGTTGAATTTCAGATAGGTCCATATAGAGATGAAGTTCTTTGTGATATACTACCCATGAGTTGTTGTCATCTATTGTTAGGAAGGCCCTGGCAGTTTGACATGTCAACCTTGTGTAATGGTAGATAAAATACCTACATAATTGAAAAGGATGGAAAAGAGTTCATGCTAACTACATTGGTTGAGGGTATAGAAGAATATGGTGAGATCATTATGTTAGGTAGAAAGGAGTATGTGCATGTTGAAGAAGGTAAAGGAAATAATACTTATTTGGTAGCCAACACAAGGTATAATGAAGATAGGATACTAGGAAGAAAGAATGAGAATGGTTTGCAGACATATGGAAAGAGAAATGTATTTATGTGGAAGGAAAAAGTGAGTGGTAAAGTGTCTCAGTTTGAGACAAAATAGTACAAGAGTGAGGAGCCTTTGGAAAGGAAAGATAAAGGTGATAGGATCCTTGTAGGGACAATAAGTTTCCCTACGGTGGTACAAAGAGTGAGTGGATAGTTGAAGACAGTAAGAGCACAAGTTTGTGAGGATGAGAAGGAAAGGAAAGTGGTAAGAGGATAGTCAAGAAATGGTGAAAGTGATGGGACATTAAGCAAGTGGACAAAGGTTTGTAATAAGAAAAGGACAGTGAGTTGTGATGTCATGGCAATAGTTGATGGTGTTGAAAATACTATGAAAGAAAAAGACAAGAAATCATGATGTGGATGGGACAAAGGTCAAAAAAAGTACAAGTCTGATAGGGACAATAAAAGGTAAGAGTACAAATGATAGTGGGACTGATAGAGAAAAGGGTACAAGTAATAGTAAGAAAGGTGTAGATGAAGAAGCTAAAGGGACAATGGATAAAGCATGAGGAACAAAGGAAAGTGATGGCAGATAATGGAGGATAGATTACATATGTAAATGTAAATGTGACATCAAGATTTGAAGATGGAAAAGGGGAAACACACCCCATAGAGCATAATGGACAGTTGGAACAAAGAACAAGTGGAGGTAAGATCAGAAGGTTGAAAGAAATGAGAGAAAAAAGCACAAGGAACTTGTTGAAGGAAAGGATGAAAGTCAGAGGTCTGAAGGGCACAAATAAGGGATAACTACATCAAGCTTTCCAAGAGACTTGGAAATTTTTTAAAATGGGGTGTATGGTGCAGGGTCACTATTCAAACATGTTGGTCCATTCAAGGTTATTAGGTCTAGGATGTAGATTTTGAGTGAATTTTGTTCAAATAAGGTCAATATGACCAATTAGATATTAAATGAGTCATTTGGGAGTCATATTTGTTGGTTTATAGGTGTCTAGATGGTTGAGGTCTAAAAAATTGCAAAATTGTGAAAATTACAAAATTGAAAATGTTGTAATGGGACAAAATAAGAAGTCCAACAATCATAGCTTTTGAAATGTCAGTTGTGGAAGTTGAATCATTTTGTATTTGGTGGGAAATAGTTTAAAATCATGGAGAAATCATTGGGAGAAGTTGAAACATTGTCGAAGATTGAAACATTAATAAAAATTTGTTTTTGTTCCAATTTTCTGTATTTTCTGTTGTAGTAGCAAATTATGCATCGATACATCATATTGTTGATGGTAAAACAACACAACAACATTTAAACAAATATTACTATTCTATTTCTCCTGAAAGAGAAATATAACACATGGATATCTAACTCCCAAGGTCCTGGTAATCGCTTCTCGACTATGCCGATTTCACTCAATGGTTGATGTAACTATAATGTTCAAGGGGCCTGCTACTGTTGAGCTTCTGGATTGTTATAAGATGAAACATATATTTAACCCTACTTTAACCGGTGGTTTTAAAGAAACAAAAAAAGATAGATCAAGGTTTTAAACTGAAAAGAATGTTGATTCATCCAACTAATCAAACTTGTTATCTTCCAAGGAATTCATAAACTAAAACTGCAGAATAAAGTTAACTTGTAATTAATACAAAGTTTCATTCATTCACAGTGCAAACTCTTAACAATAGATTGCAAACCATCATTTAAACAAAACATAAGATAAAACTTCATTCCTTGAAAGCTTTTTCAAATCAAATGATTAACCCAAGATAAATACCATTCTGGAGCACAATATGAAGTAGATTTTAAATCTGCTGCTTCTACTGTTGGTGAAATAGATAAACAACATTTACAAATCTGGCAAGATCACCAGTGTACAGAAAACCCATGTCTTCAAATTATCTCCATCTATACTAAGGAAATCTGAAAGATACATTACTTCCTCTTCTATTGAACTAAAAATGCCTAACTTCCTGCAAACCCTAGCTTGCTAATTCTTAACCCTAAAAGAAGATAAAAAGATCTATTATCTCCACTATTCTGTGTCTCTCTTTTACAAAGAGGTGAAAGTGTCATATTTATACAAAACTACCAAAAGGCGTTGGCCCCTATTTTAGGGTTTACAAAATAATCCAGTTACAAAAGGAGTCAACTCTAGAAGAATTTGGGACAAAGTCAATGATGCATTAAATGCATATACCTGCCCAAGTCTGTGAAAGATTGCTCTTAGGCATGGTTTCTAGATCTTTTACAACCACCATCATTAACTTCGCTGCCCTCGTATCCGCCATTAAGACATCACACATTTCATCCTTGACCTCAAAAACTGCTTCCACAAAGTTGCTTTGAATGTTCTAGGGGTATTTCCATTCATGTCCACCTACTTCAGCCAGTGGATGCACCGTTCGTCATTAAGACTTGCGACCTTCTCCCTTTACGCTTTCCTCTCAGCCTAGAACCTTTCCACGGGCTGACTTCCTTGAGAAACAGCATCAGATGTTCTTGACATGCTTTAACCCTGCAAAACAATGCCCTCAT
>VDFB02077811.1:0-22919 GCA_007258455.2 Sequoia sempervirens
CATTATAGAATTATTTCATCCAAGAATAAAGGTACACACGTCCATGGTATAGACATTGTTATTCCGGCTATAAGATTCACACACCGAGATATCACTTCTAATTCCACCAGATAAGGGAATTTGATTCTTCCATATGAGTGCACTAGCTAGATGAATTTTGTGTCTCTTCTCAGCATCGTTTTGCTCTGAATTAAGTGCTAGTATTATTGTCTTCAATTTACACGCCACAATAACCTATTGAGCACTTCTTCCTTTTTTTGCAATTATTCACAAACTCTTGTGAAACTAATTCATTTTGCCATCAACCCGAGATTAATTTGTCTTGACTACAAGATGTTATGAATTAATCAACTAATTTCTGCATAATGAATATCCAGGATAGATCTTTCACTATCGTAGATGTTATCCTTCGTGAGGGTTTCCTTGCTCAGGAAGTTCTCTGGAGCAATATCATAGCACACACCAAAATTTTTCTAGCATACTCAAAAATTCTCCCAAAAATTGCTCTTCCTCTTTTCATCCGTAACTCCTATGACCCTTTCTTGATTTTTTTTTTAAATTCTTATGTCTCCCTTTATGATCCCCACAGTTAAAAATATTACTCACCTTTTTTGTTTTAAAAAAAAACCTTATACCTCCTTTTTAATATTACTTTAATAAATGCTAAGTTAATTTAACTTAAAAAAATGTTTGCGTTTAATTAAAATAATATTAATTCGGCTACGCCTAGATAGGGGACATTACAACTCTATTCAAAAGCCTAATGCTAATGTCACATAGGCACAAAAGGATTTTGTTGTCCAAACACTATGCAAAAAGAGATTTCTAGTAAAGAGTTCAATAATATGTGGAATAAGGGCAACCGTGGGCTGAAAAATGTTTTTGTTTTGTAAATGAGGAGTGATATTGCATCTTGGAACTCATCAATGGTAGATTGATAGGGGCCACTAGAGCATTCTACATTGCAGTTTGGACGATTGACTACACAATAGGCCTCAATAAGGGTGAAATATACAATTGGGTAGAGCTCCTATCACTAAGAATCCATTAGTTTCTCTTGATAAAACACAAGAGATTCCACATCATGCAACATGTGATAGGGCTATTTCTTGATGTGGTGCACACATATGTTTATGCTCCACCAAATAGCAAATCATAGCTAAATAGTACATATGACTCCACTTGGCCATCCATTTTCAGATGGAAATCCATGGATGTGAGTTCAAGAGGAATTCTCAAGGGTTGTGTGCTCTTCATAGTAAAGGAAACTGACAATAGCCAAGTCATTATTTGAAGAAGGGGCACCTACAGATGAAGGGGAAGTGAAAAGGAGGAATAAGTTGAGGCGAAAGTAATTGTGATCCCTTCTCAACCTACGACAACAATCTTTCTAGCTTGTTGCACCCCTATGAAAGTCACTATTCATACTTACCTTTTTTTCCTGTTTGTCGTCACAATTGATTGTTAGTGTCTGCTAACCCAATTCAATTTGTGGCCTTCCTTGTGAGTTTGCAAGGTGGTTGTTTTGTAGTATTTGTTTTTTGACTAATGACTTTTGCAGGTGGAAATTGTAGCTCTTCTGCATGAAATAATAATGAGGTTAGAAGGTTGTTGATGGCATTGAAGAAGAAGTATGAAAATGGGTAAGTCACAAAAGGTGCACCACTTACTATCATTCACTTGATAAAGACACCCAAGGCAACATTCGACACAGTTCAACCACTTGAAACGTATGCTTCTCTACCTTGGCTCAATAGAGAAATTTTTTGACTTGGGATAAAGGAAGGATGGTAATATGTGAGGTGAACTCCTAGGTAGACATTTTGAGATGTCTTAATTGTTGATAATTTCCACCTAGCATTTGGAAAGTTTGGTTAAGTGTCCATCTTCTCCAAGGCATGGGTAATGCAATTTTTTTGCCTAAGTTTGCATGGGCACACTTTTGGAATGGCTAAACTTATAATATACTTCCCCAAAAAATTCTTACCAAAAAAGTATAGTTTTCTCAATTTTTGCTATGTGGGCATTTCATCAAACACTTTGTATGTAAATTATCATGAGGAATTTCCGATCGCAATCACTTAGAACAATTGTGTCTAAGGTTTTTAGAACATGTTTTCATCACAAACTCGTTTCAACATGCATAGATTGATTAAGGCATTATGACAAACAGTTGGCATTCATCCAATATAACTGGAAATAATAGAATGCGAACAATACAACTTGCTGTTCCAAAAATCAGAGTACAGGAATATGAATGTGTTATTTACTAACCTCTGGAAATCATTGTCGTAGCTGATTAAACATGCATTGAACTGCTGCAGCATGAATCACCCAATGTATGAGGTCTGAATTCCTTCCCAAGTTCCAATCTCTCACCTCCAATCTGCTTGTACTATTCCTGAAGCCTATGTCCAAGGTGGCCCCACAAGGCCTCACTCCCCACACAGGAACTGCTGTGACACCTTATTACTCTCACGCCTATCTTAGGGAATAGTGGCGGCCGGCACAAAATCCATGACCCCTCTCTAATATGCAATGCCTTGCCACCTATGTGTGAAGCGAACAGCAAGGGGTTCATAACATCGCCCAACTCTTTGACTGTGTTTGGAAAATTCCTCAAGCCCAGCAATATATTATATCTTCCTTAGCAAAACATTCACAAATGGTGTCCCAAAAATCAGCACCTGACACTTCTTGTGGGTGGCGCCAAAGATAATAGAAAATGAATATATTTTCCACCTGTAAATCGGATAAGTAATAATTTATCGTTTTCCTGTAAATCTGTGTTACACCCACTTGTGATTCTTGTATGAAGCCACCATTAATTTGATTGGTAAGAAACATTTTATCTCCAAAGCTAAATACTCATAGGGTTTACGTCCCAGGGTTTAAAGTTGAATTCACAGTCCAAACTTTGCAAATGAGAGAAATAAAATGACCAAGATGTCTGATTTCCTTTTTGCTCTTCCTTTTATACTCTACTTTTAAATTGTATAAAGTGACCTTTTTAATTTTTAATTACTTTGGCCCTACAAAGTCACTTTAATGCACATCTTTTAAATAAAATAATTAATTAAACTAAGTTGTTCGAAAAATAACAATGTTAGACAACTTAAATTTAATTAATTAAAATATTCCCTCTCCAAGCCCCAAAATTAGCCTACGGGAATGTAATAGGCTAAGGGGTCCATTCCGAACATCTATGTCAAAGAAGGGGACATTACAAAGCTACTAAGGATCTCCAACCAACTTTATAAAAATGACAAACACACTATAAAGTTTTTCTTGGGTCTTAAAAAGTGGCATAGGTGAAGATTTTTTCGCCCTCTTGCAAGAAGTGGTTTAAGTGATTAAAAACTCCACCTAACATGGAAAAGTGACATAAGTGAGTAAGGTTTTGCCTAGTTATTAAAGTTGCCTCAAATTACATAAAGTTTTGCTTGGTTTAGAACGTGATTTTTCTTACCTAAGTCATACCAAACGAGGAGCATCATGATAGAAACCATCCAGGCACACTTTTAGAGTGGTTGAGCCACTTAGACTCTTTGTATATGTATAAAAAAGGTGGTACATTTGTTGGAGGTGTGCACCCTATTGTGACCTTTTCACACATCACCCCATTGCAAATGGGGACCCCCCTAATTTTTGCTTTGTTTGGGTCTTTTGGCTTGATTTTGGTTTGTTTTCCTGTTGTCTCTCTTGTTCTGTTTGTCTTTCCGGGGATTGTGCCCGTCTGAATTGAAATTTTTGACTAAGTTTGTAGAATTAGGGTTTGTACTCTTCATGTCAGTTTGAGGTCAAATTGAGTTGGCTAATGGAATTTTGACTGTTACACCGTGCTTAGAACACTTTAAGTTATTTGCTTGCGAATTTTGAGCTGGATCTAACCACTTGCTACTTTTAGCAAGTCCGGACTTCAAAGGCTATTTTGAGGGTTTGCATGTGAAGTTTCAAATGCATGTTTGGAGATTCTTTCTGGGTTTTTCAAAACCTTTGTGATGGTATAACATGCAAACCGAGATGCTGACTTTCAACAATTCAGGCTTCAAAGGCTATTTTTAGGGTTTGCATGCGAAGTTTTTGATTACATGTGGAAATCTTTGGGTTTTGGGGTTTCGCGATATGGTAAGGGTGAGACGAATAACTCCCACTTGATCTTGACTTGAGGAAGGCTATTTTTAGGGTTTGCATGTTGGAATTTTCAATGCATGTCTGGATATTCTTTGTGGGGTTTCGGGGCTTGTGATTATGTAACATTCATAAAGTTAGTCATTTTCGGACACCCTATTTTAAGGTTGCTCGGTAGCTACCCATCACTTCAACATCACGAACAAAGCGACATGCAACAGAAACGAGGTCAAACGGAGATATTTTGAGCAACATGCAAGTCAGATTAGGGTTTCCAGCTTTGAGACCCAAAATGAAGGGTCAAACGCCAAAATCTCCGAAAACTGATGTATCACATTGCGATCAATATCTTTCAAGGAGTCCATTGGTAAAATTTGAAGGCAATCTGAGCACTTACTATTTATAGTAAGTCACTTCTCAAACAGGCTATAAATAGCAGGTCAGCGTGAGGCACCAGTGTGAACAAGTCAGTTAACCCACGAGGACCCCATGGAACAAATTCCACGTCAAACAAAGTTGTAGAAGTCCTGAAATCAAGCAGTTACTATAAATAGTAAGTCACCTCCAGAAACAGGCTATAAATAGTAGGTCGACACAAGATGGCAGTGTGAACAGGTCAATTAGATCATGGGGATCCTATGGTGAAAATTTCAAATCAATCCAAGCTACAGAAGTATGAGAACCAAAGGCTTACTAAAAATAGTAAACCAGAGAAAGCAAGGCAGGTGAGGAAGCATGAAAAAACTCCTAAGTCTGAAGAAATTCCCCCTCCCCCTGCCAAATGCGCCCAAGGTGAACTTGGTTGAAGGATGAAAATGTGCTAAGTATCAAAAAGTTCCTGCAGGACCCCTTGAATGTGCCCTTGTTGAGGATGAGCTGAGAAAATGTCTAAGTGATGGAAATTTCCTCCTCAACTAGCCAAATGCGCCCATCATGAGGCAAGGTGAGAAAAAGTTGCTAAGTATGCAAGAATGGAAGTAAGCACCTCCAAAGGCGCCCTTGGCTGGAGTGAGGGAAAGAAATTTGTCTAAGGCATACAAAACTTGAAGCAACATACCTCAAATCTGCCTTGTCTTGGAGGTGGGTGAAGGAAAATATTCTAAGTGGTGAAACTTACTGTAGACCCCATGAAATGCGCCCATCCTGAAGGTGGAGTGAGGAAAATTTTTCTAAGCATGGGAAATTCCTCTACCACCTGTGAAATGCGCCTTAGCTTGAGAGGAGAGTCATGAAAAGGTCTAAGTCCTTGAAATTGAAAGCTCACCTACCTAAGTGCGCCCACGGAGGAGAAGGCATGTGAAAAATCTTCTAAGTATTTGAAATTTGAAGCTCTCTACCCCAAATGCGCCTTGAGAAGAAGAGGAGGCTTAAAAAATTTCTAAGTGTCACAAAATGAATGTACAAGGGGCTAAATGCGCCCAAACTTGAGGGAGGAGGTTTGAAAATTGACTAAGTCCTCAAAACTTGAAGCTCCTACCTCCAAATGCGCCCAAGGTAAAGAGGGTCCTTGAAATTCTTCTAAGGCATTAAAAGTGGAAGCTTGACCCTTGAGATGCGCCTAGGATGGGAGGAAGATCATGAAAAAATTCTAAGTACTTGAAATTGGAAGTATAGGAGGCTAAATGCACCCAAGGAAGAGAGAGATGCTTGGAGTTTTTTCTAAGTGTTGAAAACTTGAAGTAGCTACTCCTAAATGCGCCTTGACTTGGAGATGCCATTGGAAAAAAATTCTAAGTATTGAAAAGTGAAAGCTCAGACCCCTATATGCGCCCTTGAGAGAGAATGGAAGATGAGATGCCTAGGAAATTTTCTAAGTGTGAAAAATGAAAGTTGAAGAGTCCAAATGCGCCTAAAGGAAAAAGGGTGACTCAAAATCTTTCTAAGGCATTGGAATTGAAGGTTGATACCCTCAAATGCGTCCAGCTTAAGAGGGGAGATGGAAAAAGATTCTAAGTACTTGAAATTGAAAGTACAAGACTTCAAATGCGCCCTTGAAGAGATAGGTGATTTAAATTTTTTTTTAAGGCATGAAAAATGAAACCATAGACCCTTGAATGCGCCCTGGACAAGATATTGGCTTGAAAATTGACCTTGCCAAATGCTCTCAAGAGAAAGAAGTTGAGAAAATTGTCTAAGGCGTTGGGAATGAAAGTTGGCTTAGGTAAATGCGCCCAAGGTTGGAGAGATAAATAAACCTTAGAAATAAATATTTTTCAAGGGTAAAGAAAAATTAAATGTACCCCTTCACAGGTGTACACATGAAAAATATTTTTGAGGGAAAATCTTTTTTTGGGTCTTGGATATTCTTTGAGGGGAATAATTTTGAAGCTCTCCACACCTTACCTGAGATTGTAAAGTGGAGATTTTTGATGGGCGCTTGGTTGATGAAGTTTTCTAGGCAGAGGATGTAAAATTTTCTAAGTCAAAGGGAGAAATATTGAAGATGGATGCCTAGGTGATTTGTGATGAAATTTCTAAAGGGAAATAATTTTCCAAGCTAGAGTGAAGATATGAAAATATTCCGGGGCGTTTGAAATTCCTTGACCCCACCTCAAATGTGCCTTCAGGATGGGGAAATTTGTCTAAGGCATGAAGAATTTGGAGATGAAGTGAAACTCAAATATCGGGATGATATGCGCCCTAGCTCATAGATGTTAAATGCGCCCATGATGAAAGTTATGAAGAAAGCAAAGTTGGCTAGAGAAAAATGATGAACCCTATCATATTCGGAGATCACTCAAACCGTGGAGATCAAAAAGTGTTTTGATGTCCTTCTCTTTGTTTGTTTTGCAGGTTGAATGCCAGACCAAAACATGATGACTTGAAGTGATGGAGCAAATACTCCAAGACTACATTTCAACCTCGAAAGAAGAAAAGTTGCATGTTGGAAGAAATGGCTAAGTGTTGGAATAACCTAATGTGCACTCAATTCAGAGAGGTAGATGGCGAGGAAGCAATGCTCGAGTCCAAGATAAGAAGATCCTTCAAGATCGGGGGTGGAGAAATAATCATCCTCATGTAGTTCAGAGTTAGAGAATGTTAGTTGAGAAGAAAATCATCATCGAGCACGAGAAAGAGGTTGCCGCCTCAGAGTTAGATTGAGAATGTGCCTGCCATACCCTTTCAAGAAGTTGAAGCCGCGATGATCAGACTCATCCAGTTTGCAGTCAAGAAGAACAGTGGGAATGCGTCTATGGACAAGAATCTTCTAAAAGGGTGGTGGACATTAATTGCTCATTTATTACTCCACTCTTCTCAGTGGCAGTTTTTAGGGTTAGGGCTTATGTGGCTTGATCTAGGCCATCCATCTGATTGTAATCTGAGCCGTCCATTGGACTTGGCCAGCTATAAAAGGGGCATCCCCCCTCATTTGTACCTCATTAGATTAGATTAGATTAGACATATAGAGCATTAGAGAGGCAACTTAGCTTAGCATAGTTTGATAGCATAGCATAGATTGAAGAGGAAGGAAAACTTTCTCATTGAATGCTTTGTAAAAGGTTGTTGTGAACACTCATAATAAAAAGAGTTTTCATTGACGATGATTGCATCTTTTATTGTGAGTAGCTAGCAAGGCTTTTTCGTCCTTCCGAATCACTTAGCATTTTTTTAAAGTAGCTTAAAGTAGAGTAGATTTCATTTCATGCAAGTAGATGGTAATAGTGGAATGTGGTGTTCAATTTAAGCGGGCTTCGTTAAATCCATACCACTAGCGGGCTCACTGACGGTGGGTTCGCCTTGCGTGGTCGACTGGAACATCGAGGACCTAACTTCGATTATGATCTTCATGTTGGTATGCGTCGTTATGACGGTGTCTTCATTGTTGAATTGTAATCTGAACATTTCCTGTTACTCCCCTTGAAGATTGCACCGGTGCTACGGAAGCTGTCCGAAGTGAGGCAGAGCAGAGCCTGGTTGAAGTTTGCGAGAGTTGATTGCCATGTCCCACGCCTTAGAGTAGAGTAGTACCTTCTTAGGACCTGCAACCATTTACATACATTACTTTCTGGTTAGTTTAGGAAACAAGAGCTTTATAGACAAACCTTTCGAGCATTCAAATTGCTTTCTCTGCTGTTGAACAATTTTGTAAGTCCCCTTGAAATACTAGCAAATCACATCGAGCCAACTGAGACTATCCACCGCGTGAAGGAACCTTGGAGTTGAATGCATGATCTTTCTAGCAATCTTAGCATGCTGGAGATTTTGTTCAAGAGAGGATAGAGTTGCCGTTGGTAGCTGTTGGCATTTTTTGGAACCGCACCAACCGGAATAAGTTTTCCCGGATGCTATCTATCACTCTTGAATAAAGTATTCAGCATGCTATGATATCTTTCAACTCCAAGTCCTGCGAGTAGGCTGGGGCTCGATGTGATGTATTTCAAGGGACTTCCTGACTTGACCATGATGAACTAAGGGTTCTCATGTAATTCGAAGGATTTGGCAAATGAGCACAAATTTCCTAATTCTAATCGAAGGTGAACTGAATTTAAAGGGGGTGTAGGGCCTAAGAAGTTTATGTTCTACTCTAAGGCGTGGGACACGGCGATCAATTCTCACAGACTTCAACCAAGCTCCGTTTTGCCTCACTTCGGACAGCTTCCGCGGAACTGGTGCAATCTTCAGAGGAATGACTTAAGATGTTTAGATCACGATTTAGCATGAAGACACCATCACAACGACGCATGCCAACGTATAAATCATAATCGAAGTTAAGTTTCACAAATTTCCAGTTGACCACGCAAGGCGAACCCACCGTCAGCGAGCCCGCTAGTGGTATGGACAAGCGAAGTCTTGTTCAAATCAAGCACCACATTCCACAACTACTAAATACTTGCATGAAATGAAATCTACTTTACTTTAAGCTACTTCAAGATGCTACGTGAATTGGAAGGACGAAGAAGCCTCAACAACTATTCACAACAAAGAAGAATTCACCATCAATGAAAATTCTTTTATTATGAAAGCATACATGACAACTTCTTACAAAGTATCCAAGGGGAAGACTTTCCTTCCTTTTCAATCTAAACTATACTATCAACTATCTAATTGCTCCCTACTCCTTCTCTAAGCTCTGCTTCTGCCTCTAAATCTAATTTCTAATGAATTACAAATGAGGGGGACTCCCCCTTTATATAGCTAGCCAAGTCCCAAAAGACGGCTAGGGTTACAATTAATAGAGTGGCCAGAATCGTGCCACCTCAGCCCTAAACAATATTGCCCTAAAAACCGCCACAAAGGAGAGGGGTAATAAATGCGCCATAATGTCCACCATCATCCTTCTAGAAGATTCCGTTTGTAGACGCGTTCACACTGTTCTCGATCTTCTCTCTTGGCGTTGTTCTTTGACCTCTTCCACTTGAGGGTCATCATCTTGAGTTTTGAAAACATTTCATCTTGAGCTAGCACTTAGCCATTTTTCGCAACTTTATCCTTTCGAGATTGAAACTTTTAACTTTATCTTCTTCCGAAGGTTGTAACATCATCATGCTTCATCACTTTAAGTCATCGTACTCTGGCCTCGACGTTTCTCCTGCAAAACAAGCAAGGAGAAGAGAATTAGAATACTTCATGATATAAATTCAACTTACTTACCAGGGTTCTCACGTTCATAGCCAACTTCTGCTTCTTCATGATTATTCACGCCTTAGCCAAATTTTCAATCCACCCTCATCAAGGGCGTATCATCTTTGAGAAATTCATTTCACCTGCTGGAGCTCTGACAACCTTGATTTTATTCATCTCTGGCTCAAGAAAACTATCTTCACGAAGAATTTGAGCAAATTCACCTAGGCAGTTCCTTTCAGATTCATCGTCCGGAGGATTTCACCTTGAAAACACATTTTCTTCATTTTTGCCTTAGAAAATTTTCAAATTTCCCTTAGGAAAATTTATCAACCCGGTGCCCACTTAAAATCTTCATCCCAGAATCCTCGACAAACTGCGGAAGACCTTAAAATCAACTCCTCATCGGCAATCTTCAATACCCAGAAGAAAATTTCTTTCAGAATGCTTCGAATTCATGGGTACCCAACGAACGGGTTCATTTGATTTTCTTGAATTTTGAACCTTAGAAAATATTCTTTCAACAATTTTGTTCTCGTTCTTCGATCCCCTCTGAGAATTTTGCTCTGACTTGGAAAATTTTTATCAATCTTGTGGAGCTGACATCTTCTGACTTCACCTCAGGCGACTCATCTGTGCTTCAAGAAAAATTCCACCACCTCTTCCAGACTTAGGCATTTTTCTAGGGGAGAACATATTTTGGTGCCTTAGAAAATTTTTGATCACTTTGAAAATTTTGCCATAGGAAATTTTATTCAACTCTGTCTGCCTTGCCTGCGAGAGAAAATTTAATTTCGTCAACTTACTTAGAAAATTTTTCTTTACTCTTCATCTGGCAATTTCAACGCCTAGGCATGCATTATGCATCCTTTGTATTTTATTCTCCATAAAATTTTCAACGCCCAGGCAAAACTCTTCAACACCTTTAACACATAGCACCTCAGGCGCAAGTAGCACTTGGAGAAAAATAAAATAAAATAAAAGCGCCTAGCATTTTGTTTCATCACCTCATGCGCCTTAGAAAATTTTCTAACACCTCTAACCTTGGGCGCATATAACACTTCAAGAGGGATATTCACTTTACCACGCCCCACCTCAAGACTTTACCTTTCACACTCTCAAGACTTATCCTTTACTTGGCGCATATTGGCATGCATGAAGGATGACATTTCCCACGCCTAGCCTTTGACTTGTTGACTCCTTTTCAAATATGGGCGCATTCCTTATGTGGAGGAGGATAACTTTCTAACGCCTTCCCTTGTGACTTTTCAGCTTCTCATTTTTGTCCTCACATGGCATGATTTGGGCGCATTTCACCCCTTGAGGAGGATGAGCTCGTTGACTTTGCTTTGACCCTCTTGAAACTTGGGCGCATTTTGCCCTTTGAGGAGGATGGATTTCATACTTAGCAATTTTCCTTGACTTTCTTATGAGGTGGGCGCATTTCAGCATGTGAGGAGGATAAACTTTGTTGACCTTTTGACCTTCTTGCTTGCTGGGCGCATTTGAACTTGCATGAAGGATGGCGCATTTAGGGGGTGGTGGAGGATGAACTCCAGACTTAGAAAATTTTGCCATCAACTCTCTAAACTTGGGCGCATTTTACTATGCCTTCAGGATAGAAATCATTGACTTTCTTTGACCACTTGTGCCTTGGGCGCATTTTGCCCCTGGAGAAGGACGAGCTTGACTCTTAGAAAATTTTCATGCCTCCTCACTAGCTGGGCGCATTTTGCCATAGCTGCAGGATTGAAGTTCCAGACTTAGAACTTTTTCATCGTTTTTCGCCAGTATTTCATGCCCTGCTATTTATAGTAAGTCCTCTCAATTTCGTATCTCTGAAGCCCGGAATGACTTGAAATTTCAAACGTAGCATCCTCATAACCTTGTTGCCCTGTTGACACTGCCACTTTTAGTCACCCTGCTATTTTTAGCCTGTTTCTGAAGGTGGCTTACTATAAATAGTAACCTCTTGCTTCTGATAGCTCCACTGCTCCGATTAACTTGAAATTTGATTGGCGCATTCCTCACCACGTGATCTTACTGTCAACATCAACACATGCAGTTGATTTACTATTTTTAGCCAGTTTCCAAACTGACTTACTATAAATAGTAAGTGCTCCGTTTGACTTGAAATTTCACCAGCAGATAGCCTGAAGGATGCTGATCGCGGTGGTTTACACCGGTTTTTGAAAATTCTGACTTTTTACGCCTATTTTTAGGCTCCGAAGTTGGAAACCCTAATTTACTCTGCATGTATATCAAATGAACTCGGTTTCCCTTCGTTTCTGTGGCACTGCGATCAGCTCGTGATTCTGAATTGCTAGGAGGCAGCTGTCGGGGCACACCTGCTAAAAATAGCAAGTTCCTTACTGAGTGATTATCTTTGTTTGCATGTCATACCATCGCGAAGCTCTCGAAAAACCCATCAGGAATCATCCGACATGCAAAAGAAACCCTGACATGCAAACCCTAAAAATAGCCTCGGAAGACTGAATTTTGAAAGTGGTCGTCTCGTTTTGCATGTTATATCATCGCGAAGGTCTCGAAAAACCCAGAAGGAATATCCAGACATGCAAAGAAAAACTCTGCATCTGAGCCCTGAAATTCGTGCCGGAAGCCGGACTGCTAAAAATAGTAAGTTATCTGTTTTCGCTCAAATTTTGCACGCGAGCAGCCTGATATGCTCTGAATGTAGTGTGACTGTCGGAATCTCGAAAAAAAAATGCTGACGAATTGCCTGTAATCTCACACTTACTAAAAATAGTAAGTAGTCAGAATCTGATAAAAACTTGCTGAGAGGCGGCTGGAAGCATGCTGACAACAATGTTAAGCTCAATTTTCAATATATTCACTTTATTTGACCTCAAATTGGCAAGGAAGCTCAAAACCCTAATTTTCAAACTTGGCCAGAATTTTCGCATTTTAAGCTCAAAGGCAGAGAAATCCTGGAAAGACAGACATCAGAAAAGAGACGGAGCGAGAGAGAGAGAAAGAAAACCCAAGCCAAAAGACCAGAATGGAGCAAAAATTAGGGGTCCCCATCTTGAATGGGGCGATGTGTGAAAAAAGGTCTATGATAACTTTGGCTGTGTTGAGATGCGGTCTAAAGAAGCATGCTTGCCAACATGGTTAGGCCTCTTCACTTTTGCCAAGTTTGCAAAACATGGTTTACACGTTGAAAATCTCTGTCCAAGCAATTAAGTGGCAAGTGTAAGGTATAGGGAAACTTGAGATCTTTAACAAGTGGCTGCAGCAGTGAAGAATTGTTCCCAACAAGCTTTTTAGTCCATAGATAGGGTAGAGAAATTACTTTTTAGTCATTTACAATAGGGATGGTACCTATGGTAGCGTTTTCATCTTCTTATAGTAGCATTGCTTTCATCTTCTTATAGGGATTCAAGAGTTTTTTTTATATTACTAGTCAAAGGATTCAAGTACCATTCTCAATCTCAACAAAGCAGTAGGACAATGTTTTCCTAGTTGGTGAGATGGATTCGTGGTGTTTAGGGTTTTAGAGGATTTGCTAGATATTAGAGCAAGAAAGTGCATCCAAATCATGAGGTCCATTCATGCATTAGTTTGTAATGTTCAGCTATATCTATTTTCGACAGTGGCTATTTCTAGTGGGTCTATTTTTGGGTAGAGTTGAGAGCCTACTTTATGCTATTTTTTATTAGTTGTTTAGATTAAATTTGCTTTAAAGTTCCTGTCTTTCTAGCTTTTCAATAGCCTTGAAGCGTTTCTCTTCAAAGCTTTCTTTTGGGGATCAGAAAATGATTATTATTTATTTTAAATTCCTAAAGATTGGGCATTGTAACCCTCAAATAAGTAACATCACTAGTTCACTTGTGTTTGTAATTCAGTTGATTAAATTGGAATTAATTAACTTTGTCAAGTTTTGTATTGATGTTGTTTATTGATCAAGTGGTAGCTTTCAAAACTTTTTAACAATTTTTTTCTTGGAATTATGTGTTTGTTCTTTCCAAGTTGTTATTCCTTCAAATCTTGTTTGCATTGAATAGTTGGTCTCTGTTTAGTCAGCTGGAAGGTGTCATTTGTGTGTGTTTAGATTAGTAGTTCTTTTCTTTCAAATATCTAAAAGTCTTGTTTGCAAGGTAGGACTGTTAATAGTCTAGTGGATGTATTCAAGGCAAAGATACATGCAAATAGTCATTTCTTTTATGCATAAATTCTTTAGTAAATGTAATGTCCCCTTTTAAGTCCTGTTGATGTTATTTTCGTGACCGCACCAACGCAAAATAAAGTTGCCAACAACTACCCTATTCTCTCTTGATCAAAGTATCCAGCACGCTAAGATTGCGAGAGAGTTCGTGCGTTCAACTCCAAGGTTCCTTCAATGCGAATAGTCTCAGTTGGCTCAATGTGATTTGCTGGTATTTCAAGGGGACTTACGAAATTGTTCAACAGCAGAGGAAGGGGTTTTCACAATTCGACAGATTTATCAATGAAGCACGAGTTTCCTATTCTAACCAGAAAGTATTGAATTTAAAGTGGTTGCAGGGTTTAGAGAGTCTAAAGTCTATCGTAAATGCGGGATATAGAGCTCAACTTTAGCAAACTTCAACACAACTTCGGTTTGCCTCGCCTCGGGCGGCTTCCGCGAATTCGGTGCAATTTTGAGGGGAGATGACTAAAGATGTTCAAACCACCACTTGACATGAAGATACCATCACAACGGCGCATACCATCATTCAAACTATGATTGAAGTCCCAGGGACCCACATGTTTCAGTTAACCACACAAGGCGAACACACCATCGGTGAGCCGCTAGTGAAACATGGATAAAGCGGTTGCTTAGATCAAACACCACATTCCATGACCTAACATCTACTTGCACTTAAATGAAATTACAGCTACTCGCTACTTGAAGTAGAAGGGATGAAGAAACCTGCAGCTAGCTGTCCATAACAAGGCGAGATTTCACCATCAATGAAAGATCTTTTTATTATGAGAGAAGTTTTACACAACAATCTCTTGCAAAAGTTTTCAAAGGAAAACTTTCCTTCTTCAACTACACTATCAATCTATACTAAGCTACTTCTAAGTTGTCCCTCTACTCTATATGTCTACTGTCTAACTAGTGCCTATTCTAATGAATTACAAATGAGGGGGAATGCCCCTTTATATAGCTGGCCAAGTCCAACAGACGACTCAAATTACAATCAAATGGAGGGCTCAGATTGAGCCACATCATCCCTAACCCTAAATATCGCCACCAAGAAGAGTGGAGTGATAAATGAGCAATTAATGTCCACCATCTTCTAGAAGATTCCTGTTTGTAAACGCGTTCACACTGTTCTTCTTCCTGACTGCAAACTGGAGTTATACGAATCACGTTGGAGAACATCTTTTGGGTCACCGAAGGACTTTACACTTAAGGAGAATTTCTCTGCTTTGCTCTTTAGCCCATTTTGTTGTCATTCTTTAACATTGAAGCCTTTTGTTCACTCCTCATCCTTAGCCTTTAGGGCGTTTTAGTGCTTGAAGATGACTCTTTAACGCCTAGGTCTTCATCATTTCTTCATCCTCATCCTGAAGGATTCTCCAATCTTGGACTCGACCCGTTCTCCTTTGCCACTCGCCTTCTTGAGCCGAGTGCATACTGGGTCAACACTTAGCCATTTCTTCCAAGTACTCGCTGCATCTCCCCAAGTCATCATACCTTGGCCTTGGTGTTCACCCTGCAAAACAAGCAAGGAGAAGAGCATCAAAACACTTCATAATATAAATTCACCTCACTTACTTGATCTCGATGTTTGAGTGATCTCTTCATCTGATAGAGTTCATCATTTTCTCTAGCACAACTTTTTCCTTCTTCATGATTTTTTTAACATCTGTAGGCTGGGGCATAAAACACCTGTGCATCATATTTCAATGCCTTAGACAAATTTCATCTTCCTCAAGGGTGTATCATCTTTTGAAAGTGTTAGCTTCAACTGCATCATCTTCAAGGAATTCACTTCACCAGCCGAAGCTTTGATACTCAATTTTATTCATCGCCGATTCTGGAAGATTAGTCTCACGAAGAATTTAATCAAATTCATCTAGGAAATCCATTTCAAGTTCATCGTCTGAAGCATTTTACCTCGAAAACACATTTTATCCATTTTGCCTTAGAAAAATTTAAATTTCCCTTACAAAAATTCCATAATTCAAGTGCCAATGAAATTCTCCATCTCGAAAGCTTTGGCGAAGTGTAGAAGACACTAAAATCCATTCCTTGTCAAAGATCTTCAATACCTAGAAGAAAATTTTCCTCAGAACGCATTGAATTCATGGGTCCATGACGAACAGGTTCATTTAATTTTTTTTTTTTTTGAATTTTGCACCTTAGAAAAATAATTTTCAACAAATTTATTTCATTTCCTCATCCCTGTGAGTATTTTGTTGCTTTGACTTGAATTTTTATCAACCCTGTGAAGTTGACATCCTCCGATTTCTCCACTGGCAGTTTCACTCGTGTCTCTGAAAAATTTCACATCCCTCAATGTCATGTCGTTATTGGCGAGCATGTCGGTGATACGTGAGATTGGCCTATCTTAGAGACCCTCGTGGTGGCAGTGGTTAGAGGAATTCGTTTGGCTGGCTTCCAGTTAGATTAAGCGGTTTTTGATCAATTGGCTTTTCGTTAGGGCTCATTCAGAGACATTTTGCAGAATTGCTATTTTTAGCAGTTCCTGGCAGGCAGAGTGGGACCACTGCTATTTTTAGCAGTTTGGCTGTGGCGGTATCAGGAATCACTTCAGAGTTCGTCAGCATCAGACGGATCGGTCATCGGGTTAGAAACGAGGAAGATATTAATATTTAATGACGTTTATTAAATATTAATTAATGAATGATTATAATATAAAGTTATAATTTAAAATTATAACTTAAGTGATTTCTCACTGAGGGGTGCGCCCAACATTAAAAGGGGCCAGTTCATGAATTAAAATTATTATAAAATATTTCACTGAGAACTATGGAGAAAATTAAAGATTTAAAAGTGAATTTATTAAAATTCCCTATTATTAAGGAAATCGCACTTTTGTGCAATAAAGGGTTTTTGCCTTGGGAAAAGAGCCATTATTACAGTTGTTGAAACAGGAATTGATCAAGTCATTGCCAGAGCACTGAGACTTTAGGGTTTCATCTCGAAATCGTCGGAGAACGAGCCATCTCCTTCGAAGCAGTTCAGAGGATGTGAAATAACATCCGATTTATTGCCAGTCGTGGGATTTCTTCCTCCAGAAGAAATTACAGAGCTTATCAGAGTTTATATATTTTACAGAGCTTCAGCTTAGTCATTTATTCAGGAGACTTTCATTCACAGAGGTGCATCATACCTCGGAGATTAGACAGAGTGGACAGAGGAAGTGTTTATTTATTTATTGCTGCTGATTAATGAAGGCCGTACCAGACCTGTACCTGGCCGTACTGTCATGAGAGAGGCAAGTTGTGATAATGGAGAAAACGCCTAACACTTAGTTTCCAGTTTGCACCTTTGGTGGCGCCTGAGGATCAAGAGTCATTTGCCAGTGCCAGACAGAGAATACCAGAAGGAGCCGTACCATTATTCTCTTGATTTGCTGTTGGCAGCCGTACTGTACTGCAGGCCGTACTATCTTCATTAGAGCCGTATAATCTCAAGGTTTCAACCATCACTCATTCACAGTGGAAGTAATCAGCTAAGGCGCACATTGTTTTCATAGCTGGAGATCCTGAAGCTAGTCATATTATTTACTAAACATTTGCTGCTGGTAGCTGGGCCGTACTGTACAGTACCAGGCCGTACCACCCTTGGGAAGAGCAAATATTCTAGAAGAAGAAAACGCCTATCTTCAGATTGCTTTCCTTCATCATCTGGAAGTGCTAGGGTTGCTGGAGGTGTTTGAGAACAACAGACTGGAGGAGAATATAATCAATCATTGCGGCCGTACCTTTTTGCTGTTCATTTAATGCTGCATCAAAAACCAGGTTACAATCTTTATTTGCCTTTGCTTTGCATGTATAAGGTTATCATGTCACGTCGCGAGGAAGATTCTTTAATGAATAAAATTGATGTTGCAATGGAATTTGGTTGTTTCGGGAGCAATATGATTCGTTTAAAATTTATATCATTAATGTTTTAAAATCGCTTCATCTTTGTTATACCAAAGCGTCAAAAGCGACACAAAACCTAAAAGCGTCGAGAAAACATCGGAACCAACCGGTCAGGAGCGAAATAGAGGGGAAACCCGAGGGGTTTCTGATTAGTATCAGAGCTAAATCCTGCCATCACGAGGGTTTGCCCGTCTTACGGCCGAACGGTTAGAGGTTTTACGGTATTTATTTAATCCAGGCCCGAACTTTGGTTGTAGCCGAGCACGAGGTTTAATCTGGCGAATCATAGGCGATATTCTGAAGGCTGATAGAAACGATTGGCCGACGAGACTCCTTACAATAACCGAGGTCAGAACCGTGCGGAGGTCTTGCATGCACTCAGAGAACTTAGTGCAGGTCAACGACGGTCAAATGGTGTATTACAACAGGTGGCAGTTGCACTTCAGAGAATGGATACTCCGAGGAGATCGTCACCACCTCGTGACGATGACAGAAGTGTTACAGGTTCGCGGAGAGCTCCTAGGTCAGTGTCACGAACAGCGGATAGGCCTACGAGGCCCACCTTCACGAGACAGGAGCCCGTTGAGGATATATCAGGTGAAAGGTATGAGGGTTTGTTCGCCGGCACACTCAGGGCAGCGAACAACGAGTGGCAGTTAGAAGCAACTGAGATTAGTGGGAGGATTAACATTGACAGGACACCGCAGAGCACAGATGGAGAAGTGATTAGCATGTTTCGGGAGTATAGCAATCTACCTCAGAAGATTAAAGAGAAACTTTCTTTCGTGAGTTACGTGGATGTGCACCCGAGTCTTTGCCATAAGACGGAGTTTGAAAAACAGAGATATCTCACTACAGCTCGTGAGTTGTTTACACCTGGGAAAGATAGAGAATCTACATCTGATGATTGTACAATTCTTCATGAGAGTGATTTGATATCTTCAGTCTCTTATGAAGTAGGCAGAAATTTGTGTGATGAATTTGATCGAAGTGCTTATTTGATCCATAAGCACACTAGCACAACTTCAGGTAATGGCTTACCTACATCGTCTTTGCAGGAGGTGACTCAAGAAATTTCTGCCCTAAAAGCCACTTCTGATTTTTATAACAGCGATGGTGAAACTTTGCGCGAGCATGATATAACAGCTGTTTCAGAGGTGCAAAGTAACCCTATGGAGTCGTCACGTGAAGAGATTCCAGAGTTGGGTACTACAGATGCAGTTGGTATTGAGGATTTATGTTATGACGAGTCTGATTTTCCGGATCAGACCTTTGGAAACCAGCTAGAGGATTCGTATGTTGACACGGAATCCCAGGATCATGCGTTGGATGAGCATGCAGTCACTGTTGGAGTAGAAGCGTGTGAGGATATTGTCAGACAAGCAACTTCTACCGTACCAGTTGAGCCATCCTTCGAGGTACAGAGCAGCAGTACCTTAGATGTTGAGGTGTGCATGGTTGAGAGCACACACGATGCTGCAGATCATGAGGAGAGTGATGACGGATCAGCGTCATATCATAGTGCATATGGTGAACCGGAAATCTTGTATGGGGGTCGTGAGTTTCAGAATCCTCATCATTTGGTTGGGCAACTACATGTGGATGACACTATGATTACTACCGCTCTTGAGCATTTTGACGTTGCTCGTCAGATGTTGACTACCTACAGTAGGAGTCCTTCGACAGATGAGCACAGTGATAGAGGTTTTTCCCTTGCAGTGATACATGCACTCCGAGAAGCAATTGGAACGATGAAACAAAACTATCTAAAACTACTAGCAGACAGAGATTTCCTTCTCGAGTGGGATTGCCTTTGTTATGATGCATGGCGGGGAAAAGAGGAGCGGATCGATGAGCTCACTCATGAGCTTGAGGTGACTGCGAATTCATTGCAGAGCACCCAGTTGGCTCTTCGGGAGTCACAGTTACAGATTGAGAGGCTTACCGTGGCGTTGAGGTTAGCACAGTCTTCACCACCTTTGGACATCGTGCAGTCTTGCATGGCAGTGGTTGGTGAGGAGTATACACCCATGGTTCATAGCAGTGTAGGAGATGTTGGGGATGAGGTTACCTCCATCTCGGTCACAGGATCAGTTGATACAGATAGGATGAGTGCACTCGATGAGAGTTGCAGTGAGCCACGCATTGCACCTGGTTCTCATGAGACTAGTCCCGCGATAGGTGATGCGGGGCAGATCGTTGATAGTTCCTGTGACATGGTTGTTGATACACTGGAGAGTTGTGTGACAACCCTTGATACTTGTCCATCTTCACAGCAGATATTCAGAGTCTCATCCAGTTGGGAGATTGGTACTTGTGTTGATTTGTTTCCCTCTCCCGGAAGCAAATCAATCTTTTCATTTGATACAGTTGACTATGGTCGGCAGCTCGTTGAGCCTAGTCAGGAGTACAACTCAGTTTATTATTCCAGCGATTCAGAGATGGATGATTCCGATCAGGATAGTGTGATTGTGCAGTTTGTAAACAATCCATTGTTTGAATTTGATGGTGGGGTGATCTATGATAACCCACTCTTCGAGTTGGACGCCGATAGTACTCTTGACATTAGTTCTGAGTTGGGTGATGATCGTAGTGTTTGGGATTGTTGCAGTGCATCGCAATTCCAAACCAAACTCACAGAGGAGTTCAATGAGGTGTACACGGTGAGGAGTGCTTACAGTTTTGTCTTTGATCCACCTGTACATGATTCGATGCACCATGCTTGTGCACAGGGTGATTCTCTCGGTTCAGTTGAGGGGAGTATTTCCTTATTGTGTGCAGAGTTACCATCTTCACAAGATGGGATTTGCAGTTGCAGGTACTTGACTCAGCAGGTTGCGGGGTATTACTTGCAGGGGCAGCAGTTTGTTATCCATCATGCCGATGTGTATTTGACAGGGCTTGATACTTCTATGTCGCAGATTTCTCATACAGGTGCATGGCTACAGGGCGACTATGGTATTAGTAGGCATGATGGCACGGACAGTTATTACATCCATGAGGGTTTAGCAGAGGACAGGGAGAGATTCAGGATAGTAGATGCTTCTAGGAGATTTTATCTCTGCATGACGGATGGATGTGGATTCAGATTGTATTGGGATCCCGGTGGCGACAGCTTTGGCATCGAGTATGGGATGGGTCCCAATGGGTCACTTCACTATTCTCAGCATGGTGAAGTTGGAGACCGTAGAGCGCAGTGGCAGCCTGAGGAGGACCGTCACGACAGATTATCACTCTGGGTTTGGGATCCAGGCATTGATTGCGCAGTTGAGATTGATGATGCTACAGGAGATAGTTCGAGATGTGTGGGACATTACACAGTTTTCCTTTTGGGGCCTTCCGAGGATTGGAGTTTGTTTGCAGAGGAGATTGCTTGGGGTCAAGCAATTTTTGGGAGGGCGGACTGTCATGTCCCGTTATTGGCGAGCATCGGTGATAAATTGAGATTGGCCTATCTTGAGACCTAAATGAAAGTACGGCCAGTGAAGTTTAGAGGGTGGATTTGAGGGCTTGGCTCGGTTAGATTAGCGGTTTTGATCAATTGGCTTTTAGATTCGGGCTCATTCGGGGAGACATTTGGAATTGCTATTTTTACTTGAGTTCGGCGGCGAATTAGGACCAACACTATTTTGCTTGATTTGGGCATGGCGATGTCGGGGAATCCTTGAGTTAAATTATCCGGGCCGGATGGGTCAATAGAATTGAAGCTTGAGGAAGATATTAATATTTAATGACGTTTATTAAATATTAATTAATGAATGATTATAATATAAAGTTATAATTTAAAATTATAACTTAAGTGATTTCTCACTGAGGGGTGCGCCCAACATTAAAAGGGGCCAGTTCATGAATTAAAATTATTATAAAATATTTCACTGAGAACTATGGAGAAAATTAAAGATTTAAAAGTGAATTTATTAAAATTCCCTATTATTAAGGAAATCGCACTTTTGTGCAATAAAGGGTTTTTGCCTTGGGAAAAGAGCCATTATTACAGTTGTTGAAACAGGAATTGATCAAGTCATTGCCAGAGCACTGAGACTTTAGGGTTTCATCTCGAAATCGTCGGAGAACGAGCCATCTCCTTCGAAGCAGTTCAGAGGATGTGAAATAACATCTGATTTATTGCCAGTCGTGGGATTTCTTCATCCAGAAGAAATTACAGAGCTTATCAGAGTTTATTTATTTTGCAGAGCTTCCGCTTAGTCATTTATTCAGGAGACTTTCCTTCACAGAGGTACATCATACCTCAGAGATTAGACAGGGGGGACAGAGGAAGTGTTTATTTATTTATTGCTGCTGATTAATGAAGGCCGTTACCCGGTTGTACAGGCTGATGCTTGTCATGAGAGAGGCAGAAGTTGTGATAATGGGCTAACACTTAGTTTCGGTTGCAACTTTGGTGGCTTACGAGGATCAGAGTCATTTGCGATTAGGGCGAGAATACGGAGCCGTACCATTATTCTCTTGATTTGCTGTTATCAGCCGTACTGTACTGCAGGCCGTACTATCTTCATTAGAGCCGTACAATCTCAAGGTTTCAACTATCACTCATTCACAATGGAAGTAATCAGCTAAGGCGCACATTGTTTTCATAGCTGGAGATCCTGAAGCTAGTCATATTATTTACTAAACATTTGTTGCTGGTAGCTGGGCCGTACTGTACAGTACCAGGCCGTACCACCCTTGGGAAGAGCAAATATTCTAGAAGAAGAAAACGCCTATCTTCAGATTGCTTTCCTTCATCATCTGGAAGTGCTAGGGTTGCTGGAGGTGTTTGAGAACAACAGACTGGAGGAGAATATAATCAATCATTGCAGCCGTACCTTTTTGCTGTTCATTTAATGCTGCATCAAAAACCAGGTTACAATCTTTATTTGCCTTTTGCTTTGCATGTATCTGGGTTATACTGTAATCGTCACCAGAAGATTCTTTAATGAATAAGATTCAGTATTTGCAATAGATTTGGTTGTTTCCAGAGCTATATGATTTGTTTAGAATTTATATCATTAATGTGCAAAATCGCCTTCATCTTTATTTATGCAAAACGTCAAAAAACGACACAAAAACCTAAAACGTCAGAAAACATCAGACAAACAGTCCGAGACAGAAATAGGGGA
>VDFB02077812.1:0-14452 GCA_007258455.2 Sequoia sempervirens
CTTTTGCGTGTTATATGGTATGGAATTATGGAATATGGTAATAGGAATACAATGAATATGTGGTTAGTTATAAAGACTTGTGGCGTGTTCTCTCTGTGGTTGTTGTATGCTTAATCTTATCTATTTTATAAATATATATATATATATATAGTTACTGGCTTCCAGGAGTAAGCCATATCCTAGGGGGGGAGGATGTAATACCCCCATGTTTTCTAATACTAATTGCTACTATTGATTTCTCTTGTGTGTAGCGTGATACTGATTTGTATTGGTGACTGATTCATCATTTTGGTGTGTGTGGTTGTGTAGTTTAATTGATAGCTATAATTGATATTTTATTATGATTTATGATACTCTATATGTAGGGTTTGGATTATTTTATTAGGTAATGCTTTCTCTCTAATGTTTTAAATGTCGATGTGATAATCGTAGGGTGATCATGTGATTTGAATTCTGTGTTATTTTATAATGCAATGGTTAGTAATTAATTATGATGCAGTAGTTTAGTATAATGTTATCTTATGATCTATTTTGTTAGAAATGTTAGTTACTATTGACATTGTAATTGTTAGAGTAGATTAGGTGAGAGGACAGGGTAGCATCACTCGTTCACGAGTGCCCTGCTACACTGCAATTCCTTCTCACGGTAGGATGTTGAGTTTATATATATATGTATACATGTGCTGTTTGACGTTTGCTTGGATGCAGGATTGCAGGAATAAGTCTCGATTCCACCTGCTTCGGCAGGACAGGGCGAGCAATAAACTAGCCCAATGGGTAAAAATGTTGAAAAAGGGAGTAGGTTTGGAAGCGTCCCCGTCCCAAGTCGTCGTCTGTTGTGAGTCGTGTTATGACTGAGGTTTTCATTCTTGTTGTTTGTGTAGTGTAAGTGTTGAGGTATTCATTTGATTTATAGTTCATATTTATTTAATTAACTTTGTTTTATAAGATAATGGTTTAAGGTTGTTTAGTTGGTTGATTTAATTGTGTGTTAGTTGAATATTAAATTTAAATATATTATAAATTAAAAAGGTGATTTAATTTATTTATAAGAGTAAATAATTATTTTAAAGTAATAATGTTGACAATAATTAAATTAAATAAATATTGTTGAAGATAATTAAATAATATATTTTTATTAATATTAAATTAGCAAATCAAGATGCATAGATAATATCTTGTTTAAATAAATTATTTTAATTAAAAACTGTAGATAAAATTTGTGCTTTTAAAAGCTGAAAAGGACCAATAGGAAGGAGACTTTTTGAGAAAAGAAAGCAGGGAAGCTTTATTGAGTTTTATTTTTGATTTATTATTTTATGAGAAGATTATTCACACACAGAACTGCTACTCTGTTGTTTTTGGGGGATCTGGGAAAAGAAAGATAAAAAAAAAAAAAGAATTTTGGTTGTAGAAAACTGGGGGAGAAAATAACTGTTTTGAAGATAGATGGATTCGAGGAGGAGCTGCAGGAGGAATTCGAAAGGAGCTTTCAGAAGGGATTCTTCTTCAAACGAGGAACTCCAGGTTTTCTTCTGTTAAATTAGTTATTTTACTGTTCTATAAATAAAATATGGTATGTCGTATCTGAAAATCTATTTCTTTATTTCTTTTGGAAATGGTTTTGTGGTTGAAGACTTGGTTGCATTTAAAAAAATCTTGAATCTGCTGTAGAAAATTGTAGTAGAACCCTTTATGAAATTCTTCAACATAGTTTAGTAGGGAAAATTAGTGTGTTTGAAATATAAAATCATTTTTGGTTGAAGATTGAAAGTGCATGTCAAATCTGTATTGATTTATTGAAAATCTGTATTATATTGTTGTTCTGAATTTTCTGATTAAATATATGGTTATATGTACTTTTATACAAATTTTAAATATACATATGTTATTACTATTGTCTGAATTATTGGAATGAATATGTCATAAATTTATAAACTTTAATAGTTTCGTTTATGCAAATATTAAATAAAATAAAATAAATTTATTGCATAACTTCTATTTGCAAATGCTGTTTTAGAAATGAAAATCATTTTATGATCATTGGAATTTAGATACCAGATCTTTGTCAGAAAACAATTTATTTTATGTTTGATTATGAACCCTTCTTTATATATATATATAAATAATAAATTTGTATTTATATATTTATATATACAGAGAGAAATAGATTTATATTTATATATATATAAACTTATATTATTTTTGTTATAAAAAAATTTGATTGTGTAAATCACTGTCTGGTTTGGGGATTTCGAAAATGGTGTGCAGAATAAAATATATTTAAAAATAAATAAATAAAGGCATTCTTTTTGTTTTTTTTTAAATCTGTGTTCTTTATTTCGAACGGATTTTTTTTTAAGAATTCATATTCATGTAAATTAAATAAAATTAAAAAATATAATTTAAAAATAAAATTTTGTGTGGGGGGGGCCGGCGGCGGCAGTACCGCCCACGGCCATGGTGCTGGCAGTACGCAGCACCATCGGCTGCGCACAGCAGCCGAGGCCGCTGGGCGCAGCCCGATGGGGCTGCGTACCGCGGCCTGCCACAGTCTGTCGAACTGTGGTACTATGTACCACAGTCGACAGCGACTGTGAGGTTTGTTTTTATTTTATTTTATTTATTATTGCTAATTAAACTTTTTTTTTATGTTTTTAATTCGTTTTTAAATTTAAATGGATTTCGATTTGTTTATTTTTATATATATATATATATATATTAATATATATATTATTTAATATATATTTACTATATATTATTTTATATATATATATATATATATAGTGAGTTTTAATTTGATTTATTTTTTTTATATTATTCGGATATGATTTTGTTTGAATTTGTTTTATAAAATAAATTTTTGTAATATGATTATAGTAATTTTATTAAATGATTATTTGTATATATGGATTTCTGTGTAATAGAATTATTGATTATAGATATGATTTTAATGTGATAAGAATCGGAGAAAGTTCAACGTCTAATGTAGTTGTGCAAATTAGGAATAGGTCGTGTGAGTTGAATTAATTCAGATTCTCTTGAGCTGATGATTTATTTATTGGTAAATAGATTATGTTTGAAATTAATTGTGTAGCATTGTCTGCTTACTCTTGAGTCTTCATCGAACCTATTGTGTTTTCTTTTGTTTGAGTTATGTCTCGTAGGAGAACTCTAGAATCAGCTTGTCCGATTATAGGAACCTAAGATGTGTTTAGGACTTCCAGAGGCGTGGATTTTTGTATTTGTGTTCGATCTTGTATTTTGATGTTGTCCTTATGTTTTGGCTTTGGATGTGGTATTGATGTATACTTGGATCGTAATCATTTATGGATGTCATACATGTGATTTTGGGCGAGAGAGTTATGCCTCGCGAGTGAGCCATTGTTGGTTCGATTTTCCTTGTTGATATAATCCTGTGAGTTGGATATGCTTGTGCTAGAGTGTCTAGAGAGAGTGGCTCTAGTGGGGGCCGGCGCACAAAGGGGCTGTCAGGGTAACCCACATAGAGTTAGATTAATAAGTGATAATTTAAGTAATAAACCACGGGTGGGAATCAAACACTAATAAGATAATTGTGAAGCCTCGTCCGCCTGTTAGTGCTCTCACAGACTAAGGGGACTGAGAAGGCCGTGGTTGGCAAGGTCATTGCCTTGTCTTCACGAAAGGTTAATGACTCCGCATGAGTGACCCTATGGAGCGGCGCCTTGAGATAGGTCGTCTGGAGAACCGTAGATGGAAGCGGCACCTTAACTTGGATGTCTGGAGAATCCATGTAGAGATGGAGGCGGCACCTTGTAATAGGTTGTCTGGAGAATCCATGTGAAACCATGCGATGACACTCTACTCTAACATTCTGTTTATGTTGATTTACTGAGGTCCTCTGGAAGTGATTTATTGATTTGTCTTTGGTCATTGTTGGAAGTAGTACTTGATATTTTGTCTTGTGTTCCAGTGATGTTGTGAGTGTGACTTGTTGTAATGTTCTGAAGTGAATTGTTGTTGTCTTTGGATTTGTCATTGTTGAGTTTCTAAGTGGTCTTGATGTTATGATGTCTGGCTGGAGTTAGTCTTGTGTTATTGTTAGACGTGCTTGGTCGGGGACCCTTCCTTGTCTACTCTCAGCACGGGGGTGGTTGGGTGGAACGTGCTTCGCACCCCGTTGGGTTTCCCTTTTTCTATTGCAGGTGTATCTTTATTGCAGAGCTTTTGGAAGATGTTGATGATCCAGTTATCCTTGTGTACCAGATAGTTGTATATATTTCAGTTGTAATGTTTTAATGTTTTTATTGATGTATCGTCTCCCACGTGTAATGGGGTGACTTCGATGTAATTTGGATATGTAGTGATTGAGATGTATCTTCAGTAAATTGTATTTTATTGTCACTTGGGATGTGATGTATATTCAGGCCTTGTATGTATTCAAGATTTGTCACTTGTAATAGTTGGTTACGTTATGTGGTATCTATTGAAATATGTAACATTTTATATCTGTATAATTACATGTATTGTCGTATATGCATATGGTGTCAATATGGTTATTGTTTAACAGATGTTGTAAATGATGAAATGAGAATGAATGGTTATATGTAACTGTTTACATGTGGTTTAATTTATTATCGTGTTATGGGTTAGAATAGTCATGTCACTTCGCGGTACCCCTAATCTTTTGGAATGTAAGTTGTGCCCTCTAATATAATACCGTTATGGTGCTTATAATACTTTGGGAGTATGTTTTATTATATTCTTTTAAAAAAAAATTTGTCTAAGAGCTAGTTCCGGGGTTCGTGAGACGGGCGGGCGTGGACACCCATTCTTTGACTTGGTTTATAGATGTATTTCAACAACAAGCTTACATCTTGTCAAAAATCAACCTCCTCATAACCCATACCCATTTTTTGACATATTCAAACCCAATATTATGATGATCTTGTTTGATTTTCATAATTCAACTCCATTTATTCTAGTGTAACCCCCCTTTTTTATTCTCTTATGTGTCATATAACATTTCATAAGTAATTCCCATCTTACAATTTCATATAATGCTCTTACAACTTTTTAAATATATAAAAAGGACAACCCTAGTTCAATTAGGATTATTTAATTATTATCACCTACATCCATTCATTACATGTTATTAGTTTTTAGTTGCACACATTATTAGAAATATGCATTGTCTAAGCAATTGGGGTATATTGCATGTTTGAGAGTGTTTTCCTTGATCTTTTATCTAGTTAAATTAATATCCTTTAAAATCTTTTTTTATGGAGTTTTCATCTTAACTCTAATATGGCTAGCAAATAAAATGACGATTGAATCATTTTTTGATATAATAGCCAATGACAACCATATAAAAAGCCACATTAAAGAAGATGAAAAATAATGATCGAGACTATGATTTAGATACATATGTTGCTAAACAAGATAGTTTCCTAAATTGATAATTACATATTGATGCACCTCTCCACCCTCTAAATATCCTCACTCATTGGCTAGTAATTTATATAAATGTATTAGGGCCATCCCTTAGGAATTAACATTTATTCTACTTGATACCACTCTAATTGATTTAATAATGTTGTACTCCATCTTTATGCATCCACTCAAATTCTTCCATGATTCCTCTCCTATCATACTATAGTTACCACTTCCATGGGACCTCAATTCACCCATAACCCCAAACGCTTTTCTTCTCCACTAGTGTTTTTCTTATCTCCTTTCTCTCCATAGTATTTTTCTTATCTCCCATCCTTTATATATGTTCACACCATTGTTACTACTAGCACTATCCATACGTATATGTTCTTCATACCATTCCTCCTTATCCTATGAAATCTAACCTTATAGTGTAACTTCTCCTTCCATTACCATGTCATTACCTTTCTAGACCTTCCCCTTTATACATTCTCCTTTTATCCTACACTACTCTTACCACTAATATATCCCTATACCTTGGATATACTATTGAAGAAATTTAACTGACTTTCAATATCGCAAAAATTAGACCCATATTTTTAAACGTAAAATGTGTATAATAAAGCACAATCCATGCTTCCTAATTCAACTTCACTAATATCTATCGAATGAACTTAGGTTCATTACAATAAGATAATCATATAGCCATAATTAGTTGTCAAGATAATGGTAAAGTTTTCAATAGCCATATTTATCCTTCCACATGCCACCATTAGACATACACATAAGATTCATTAGGAAAAGTGGATGTGTGGATATGTGGATGTGTGTCAAAAAAATGCTTTGATAAGATGTGTGTAAGGAAAAAATGGAGTTCAAGTGTCTGATTTATGTCTATATAATAGGTCATAAACTCTAGGGGAATTATTACCACTTTGCACAATATTGCACCATTTATATATATATAGACAAAATTGATTGAGAAAACCTACCATAAATGAAAAAAAACCTAAAAAGAAGACATATATTACATATTTTTTGAGTGCCCATATATTACATATATATAGCAAAAACTAGCAGAGGGTGAGGGACATGAGTGAGGAGAAACAAAATTTCCTTATGTGCCTCCATTGTTTCTCCATACAATAGAGCACCCAATTCTATTTATGTCCATTGATTGTAATATCCACTAAAGATTCATCCCATTCTTGCAAGGTTCATTTCAAAGAAATTCAAACACAAAGGAAACTAGAGTTTTCCTTTAAAACTTTGTGTCTAAACAAACACCCAACAAAATATTTTTCATTATGTAAGTCATCATCCTGAATGGCATTGTTTAGGGAATGGTCCAAAAAGAACTTATAAAACATAATCCACTACAAACTAAGCAACTAAACCATAATTTTGAAGAAGATCCATAGCATTAAACAAAAATAAAGACACTACCTAAGAGAGAGACATTAACTAGAGAGTTTCATATAGAATTTGGTCACCTACGGTCACCCAAATTACTAACTCCACATGCTAGCAATCAATCTTGAAAATTTTCTTCAGCATTTTGAAAAAAAAGTCCCAAACTCTAAATGTACTCCCTTTTTGGGATGGGATGAATGCTCTCCTATTGATCAAATTGGCCTCCATTGTTACTCGAGTAGAATAAATTAACCAAATATTTAAATGAATCATTCTCTCACAAATATGAAATAAATTAAAATAAATCCAAGTAAATCTATTATTCCTAGATAATTCAATGAAAATTATGATAAATTAGTTTATATATCAATCAAATTATTTAACATATTTAATCAAATTAGATAAAAATTGAAAATAATTCAATCAATTCATTGATCAAAATAATTAAGAAATTTCATTAAATAAATAAATTAGTTAATTAGGTAATAATAGTAGCCACATTTTAATTGGGTTTTAAACTCATGATACATGATCAAATCCTAGCAATTTATCCATCATATAAAAAATCTATAAATTGAGATCAAATCCATCATTTCATCGTCTCAATTTTGAGCAAGTATATTTTATCTAGTTGGGCAATAAATGTTTTATCATTTGCAAGATATATCCATTTGTCAATATGTATTTCATTATAATTTTAGTTCATTTTTTGTGTAATTCATCTTTTCACTCTATTAGAGGTGATTTTTTAATTCAATTTGAAGTCTACATTTATTTTCCTCAATGTCTCATTTATTTAAATTCAATGCTTACAAATTGACATGCTTGGTGGGATGCAAACCCACAAATGCTCAGTTACATTTTATATTTTATACTATTAAAGTATTTGATTTATGCTTTATTTGTTATTTAATCTATGTTGATCACATTTTTCTATAGAAAAATTTGATTCTTGCGTTAAGAAAAGAGAATTTCATTATTTTTAATGTTTTTATTGGAATAATGTTTGAGATTCACGAGCTTATTTTCTAAGGAGTTGAGTGGTTGGTCTATTTCTCTCTGATTTAGTTCCCAATACAAGAAATACAAGAAATATAACTATATATCATGCACATCATCAACATACACATAAAATATCACACCCATCATCAACACAACTACAAGAAATGATCCATACCTATGAGCATCCAAATATAAGAAATATAACTATATATCATGCACATCATCAACATACACATAAAATATCACACCCATCATCAACACAACTAATAGTTCCCATATCATATTATCTATGTTCTCATACAAATGTGTCTTCAAATACATCAAAGCACTCATGAGTAAATCCACTCTGTAGAGCATACACACAACTAAAAAGGTGCCCCTAAGGTATTTGTCTCCTATATCTATCCTCTTAGCCTATCCTTCTCTATGGATATGTTCCACTCATATCTACCACCCTGAGGTGATCCATGTCTCAATCCTTGTCAAGGTCACTCCTCCTCTCTACCTATATCCTTTCTCAATGAGCTAGATCTATCACTGCTACTCCCCAAAACACCTACATTTAAATATTAAAAAAATGTTTAATAAATCATACAACATTGATTAAAACTAACTAAGCTCTAATGATATTAAATCTATTTTCCTCCAACATTACAAATAATTTTTAATTTATCTAGTTGAAGAAGATCCACGTCAAGATATAGTGAAAAATTATGGGCATAACAATTATATATATTTTTAACATATATAATATGTATGGTTGGATTAGTGAGATATTTATAACAAGTATGCAATGAAGTCAAACTTTATTAGATTTGATTCTTAATATGAGATATTTATTTTGCTTTCCAATCTATAATTTTTTGATGTTCTTGGCTATATAATTGAAGTTCATTTATGTTAACAACTATTAGATTAAATATTTTTATCCCCAATTATTTTCAAATAATTTTATACTTTAATCTTTGTATTCTTATTCTTTCTTTCATCGTTTCAATTAAAATTTGAACCATTTAAGGATGCTATGTTATAGATTATAGTTGTCTTCCAATTCTTTTTAAATTGTTAATAGTATGAAAATATTATTGATGAGTAGATGAATTATTACAAGTTATATTTTAGATTTGTATTCTCTTTATCTAGATATATTATTTACCAAAGTATCATTGCTTTTTTAGGTGTACTGTATATATATATATATATATATATATATATATATATATATATATATATATGCAGATCATGTTCCACCTGTGCTAGATTCTTTATTTGCAAATACTAGTAATGAGATTAAAAAAATTGAGAGATTCATTAGCACAGGGTGCAAACCCGGGGATATATAGTGAACCATGCATGTTAATATTGCATAGTCTAGAAAAACTAAAGATGAACTTGAGAGGACTAGTGCATATTCCCCAGATAGAGTGACTGCTATTCTTTCCCGCATGTGGGAAGAAGTACATGGTGACGTTTCCCTTAAACAAATACAAGATAGTGTCACCAAAGAAATGATAAAAGCCACTTGTTTTCCATTTTATCAAAATGTGCGTAAGGTTAGGGGATACCGGGTCACTAGATGTGTCGATCATGCTATGGCCTCACTGATCTACCCATGATTTCTCACAGCACATGGTCTATACCTAAACAATGACCATATTCCATTGTATTTTGTTTAGTAGTTATATGTTGAGGTCCATTTGGGCCTCAAAGTTAACTACCTGGACATTCCACCATATGCTGGTCAGGGGCATGGTAGGATTGCTGATAGGCCCACCTATCGTCGAGCAGATAGAACACCCCCAGTGTTTAGGGTATTGGTTGGTGACAGGTCTCCTGCTCTCACCCCAGCTCTAGCCCCCATAGCAGATGAGGTTGTCGTTGCTTCCCAAAAGGAAGCAATTGACACTGTAGGTGACATTGCGGCTACCACCACTAGAATATCTAATGATCATGTAGGTCAGTATTTGATATCCAGACATTCCTGATCCACACCATTTTCAGCATAGTGGACCACCATGGATCCTTTTATAGTGGTTGGCATCCCTACTCCTACATAGCTTGATACACTTACAGGAGATATGTCACACATGACTCTGCATTGTTTGGCTGAGGACCTGTTGGAGGCATATGCCCACATTGCATCAGCCAATGGGATCGGTATAGAGCATGTTAGAGATAATTTGAGATGCAGAGGTCATTTAGTTTCAGGATCCCATCACTCTCAGCCGAGCACTAGTGCACATCAGGATCTGCCTACAGTTCATACGGAAGCTACACAGACTATGGGTTTTACTGATATGTTGATTGGTTCTGGTTCATCATCACTGATGCCATCTCACCTTCATAGTCCTCTACATTCATCATTTATGGCATGACATGGGATAGATCAGATGGATGCAGATGTTGATTCGCCGCTTGCTCATTTGGTGCATATGGTGGAGGCGACTGTTTCAGAGGACTTAGGTCATTCGATATCAGATGATGTGCATGTATGTGTGCATGTGCATGTTTCAATTCTTTTTTCATTATTTAATTTTTTTTTTTAACTAGATATTCATGTAAGTTGATATATATGTGTATATATATTATTACAAGTGGACATACCTCATATCACTCCTAGCCTTGGTCCAGATCGTGTGCATGATCGATGTGACTTTGTGGATGAATCTTCTATCAGTGGACATGTGCGTTTTACATTTTTATATAATCACACGTGTATATGTACATGCAATATATTTATATATGCATAGATCTAGATTGATATTTAAAAATACAAGTTCATTTAAAAATAAATTTCATAAATTTTATTTAATATAAATTATATGTATTTAACACATCTTGTACACAATTTTATTTGTAGGGCTCAGGACATCCATCAAAGTAGGACCGTTCTCATTCAGATGGCCATTCGTGTAGGAGTAGACATTCATATTAGGCCATGCATTCTAGATTTATGATCTTTACCACATGTATTTGATTATATGATGATCTTTAATAGTATTTGATATTTGATGATCTCTAACTTACATTTGCTTATTTGTTGATCTTTAGTATTCGACATTTAATGATCTTTAATTTACATTTTGCTTTTATGATATGCACATATATTTTTTTATATGATATATACATACATTTGCCTCTTTGCTTATAATATGTGTTATGTTTATATGTATTGAATCCCTTTACATGCATGTACATGTGTTTTGCTTATGGTTTAAACATGTTTACACATAATATATGTATGCATTTGCTTTAGAAATATTCAATATGTTTGATCTCTATGAAGTAAATTTTAGGAAATCAATGCCACTTTATAATTAAGTTCATTCATGTTGATCACAATAAATATTTTTAAAAAATGACTTAAAAGCAACATGAACCATTGAGTTGAGAACAAGATATAATCTTTTGATAGAGTAACTTGAGAATTTCAATTCAAATGAATTAAGAAAATTTAATTCAAATTATACCTCTATTATACATTTTCGACAACTAACTTGAAATTCAATTCAAATATAATTAAGAAAATTCAATTCAAATTATACCTCTAATATACATTTTGACACTTTAACAAAATTCTAAAATTACTAGATATGTTGCACGCATACCTATGAATTAAATAACAACAAACTCCACAATGAAATAACTTGTTTGTTTACTACTTGATTCATTTAAACTAGGATCTAGTTATTCCATGTACACTTGAATAATTTTGATTCACTTGGAGTGCAGATTTTGGAGAAGTTTTTGCACATTTATCAAGGAGGCAAATATTGGAGCTGGACAACTTTTCATTTTTATCAATCAAGGCAAAATTTGGAGGATAATTTAACTAAGTTGGTAGAGGACTTGTTTAGAGTCATCTTTAAGTTGAAGAAGAAAATGGGACAACAAAGAAAAAGAAAAAATGCATCTCAACGAAAATTGTCAAAAGAAGAAGAACAAAAGAGGCATGATCAAAACTTGGAAAATTATCATAGAAAGAAATAAGGTACATGCTTGTTTCTTCTCTCTCTCACTCTCAAGTGTGTGTTTAGGATTTTTACTTTGAAGGTTTCTAACCATCATTGCACTTGAATGACTATAAATACTTTTAAATGTCCTCAAGTCATCTTGGTCATGCAATTTGCAATGTTTATATGATCCTTGACTCCAATTCCTTAAGCCAATTCTTTTTATTTCAATATTTGTGTTTTGTGTCTTTGATCTTTTATTTTCATCACTTCAATGTTCTCAAATTATTTTTATGTTTTATGCTCTAGGGATTCCTCAAGTTGGAGTCGAGCCAAATCTAGATATTGGAACAAATGAATCCGTTGAAGAACACATGGACCTTGAAGTTAGGGAGGAGACCCAAGTTCAAACAATTCTTGTTGGAGAGGGGTCAAGATCACTTCCTTCTACTGGTATGGATGAGCATATAAAACTAGCACAAACTTCTCTCACTTATAGCTCATCATGTTTTATCAATTTGTTTGCCTGCATACATAAACTTCACTTATATATTTAACATCATCTCTCACTTTTGTTTGTAAAATATTTTGTGACACATGTATAGGAAGGGCTCAACAAGCGGGAAGTTTTCATGCTCAAGTCGAGCCAAATCTAGACATTGGATCAAATGAATCCGCTCAAGAATGCATGGTCCTTGAAGATAGGGAGGAGGCACAAGTTCAAACAATGCATGTTGGAGAGGGTTCGGGATCACTTCCTCCTACTGGTGTGGATGAGCATATAAAACTAGCCGAGAAGGTGGGGAAACAAATTTCTCATAGAAATTTAGATCATTTACTTGAAATGGATATGGAGAAACTCAAATATTATGCCAACCAACCTTATAATAAGAGAAAGAGGTCAATGACTAAATTTTTAAATGGAATGATCAATCATCATTTCAATCATCTTGATACACTTGAAAAAACACAATTGTTATCATGTTTACTTCTTCATGATGAGCTCAAAGAGTCATTACAATTGTTGGGTGTCCATTCAGCATCAAATAAGAAGAAACACATGGGATTACAAAAGGATATTGTTCAAAATGTTAAAAAGGGTTTAGAATCCATTGGGATAGGATCTCGAACTGTGGATAAGGCCACTATAAGAAGGGTGATGTTGACATCTATTGTACATCAAGATATAGCAAGAAAAAGAAAAATGTCAGCACTTTCAACTGAAATTGGTTATAGTAGAACCACATTGATATAATATGAGAAAAAGAGAAAGTTTTTGGATGAGAGTTTAGAAGGAAATTGGGCAATTATGTGTAGAACTCCACATTCTGACAGGATTGAAGATGTTGTTAGGAAGTTGGTCTCAGGTTTTTGGCATGATCAGACTTTTCCATCATCAAATACTAGAGATGTTATGAGATACAAGATTGGACCTAGTATTTATGAAAATCATATGAAACATTGGCTAGAAATAACACAATTTGAGATGTACATGAAATTTTGTAATGCATATCCTCATATAAAGATTGGGAAAATAATGTTTCAAAGGTTAAAGCCATATTATGTGAAGATAAACAAGTTTTTTGAAACTTGTTGTCATTATCATATTGAATTTGATCTCTACTATCAGGTGTTTCGAAATATGAGAGAAGAAAGATGTGGGTTTCAAAATGCACCTCCTAAAGAGGCAAGTTTGTTCATAAAGTCTATATTATGTGATCATGAAAATGGACCACAAATAAACTGCATAAAAGGAATTTCTGAGACATGTGGAAATTTGGCTAAATTTCCTTCAAGAATTGAGGATATTGACCTAACAAAGACAGTAAATTGCAAGAGGTAAGTACTATTTTTAGAGAGTTTATTTGTTTCAATTTCTCATAGATCAAGTTATTTGGATTCTCTTTGATGTAATGTTTCATTGATTAAGTGTGGTTTATTAGTTATTCACATATTTTACTGACACAGGTACAAGTATGTAAAGTTGCAAACAAATTTTGGGAAAGAATCCACAAGGTTGAACTATGTAGAAGAGGAGATTCCCATTGGAAAATTTATGGAAGATTTTCAAAAATTGATACGACCATACATACAACATTCCTTTTTTGCTAAGTGGCAAGCACAACTATTCTAAACATTGAGAGATACTTTCCCACGTGGAATAGTTCTATCGGTAGTTGACTTTGTGAAAAGTCTCCTTTGTACATCAAAAGGAGATTCAATCGGAGTATTAATTTTCAAAGCAGTTCACTATTATGGTTCATGTGTGTTATCGACATGCACAATTACAATTGGATGGTGTTGATAGTACAGATGAAGAATGAGCCATTAAGAAAGAATATCACTTTTATATTAGTGATGATAAAGAGCATGACACAATTTTTGTCCAACATTGTTTTACAATATTTTTTGAGAATTTGAGAAGCGGGGGTGTAAAATTTGAAAATCATTTTGTATGGTTAGATGGATGTGTGATACAATTCAAATCTCCATGGCCTATGCACTTTGTAGATATCATAAAATCTACAAAATACCACATGTTTGGAGTTTTTTTGAGAGTGGGCATGGAAAGGGTGAGCATGATGGAGCAGGAGCTTGCATCAAGCGAGCTTTAAGAAAGCATCAAATGAGTTATCCAGAAGATCGTCTAGAAAATGCACATGATGTTG
>VDFB02077813.1:0-27229 GCA_007258455.2 Sequoia sempervirens
GTATCATCTTCCATTGTATGTTGAGCTAACTTTCTAGAATTCCCTGCTTCATCTTCCTTACGGCATTCTCATTATCATGGTTGGCCTCTCACTGCAATGGTAGGACCCCTTCGGAAGCGTGTAAGGTTTTCGGATGTGGGAAATACAGTTTGGATTATCCGTTTGGAACAAAGGGCAGCGGCTGCGGTGACCCAAAGCTTCAGCTGGAATGTGATAATGTAACGAAGATGCCTCTAATTGATATCGGGGTCTACCAATACTACATACTGGAACCCCAAAATTACTCTCAGTTGGCACCATATTCTTACTCTGCCATGACTATATTATACAAGCAATTACAGCAAAATGTGTGTGCTCTATCAGAGCATATGTATGATCAGTTCTGGAATGCAACCAGCTTTCATATTGGAGACGGATACAAAAATATAACACTAGGGACAGCGTGTAATTTCTCATATTCAATGGCAAGCTATGTACGGTGCAATAAACAGAGTTACTATAATTTGAGTCTTCCAGTCTTGAAGAAAGATTGTGGATCGGAGTTTACGCTGCCTGTGAAAGAAATTGACTTGGGAAAACCTCTGTCTCAGATTATAGTTGAAGGGGTCGATATAACATGGAATAAAAACAAATATTGTGAGGATTGCCAATCATATTACAAAAATTGTGCTCATCTTGACACCTCGTCTTTTTGCTACTGCCCTTCTACTTCCTATTCACAGAAATGCTCCAGAGGTAAGACTCCTAATCCTGTTTCTTGAAATCAAATTACAGAAGTCAATATGCAAATTTGAAGTGCAGTGAATATTAAATTTAGAAATTCTTAAATACCAAATGGTTTTGATTTGTTGCAGGTAATTCCAAGACTGCCGCTATTGTAGGTCAGTGCCTTTATCTCTAATTTGTATCTTCATATGTCAGTGATCTCAATATATCTGTTCAGTCTCGAGATCCAAGCATCTTCGACATTATTTCAGGGTGCGGCCATCTAAGCGTATTAATTTTAGTCGTATTATCGCTTTTGTGGTTTTCCGCCGAAGAGGTTGTTGGCCCACACCTGGTTCGAAAGCCGCATTGTCTGTGGGAATCTCTTACAAAAGTGGAGTGGATTCTTGCTTGCAATCCTCATCCATTGATTAAGTTGCAAACCTTAGTATTAGACAACCTAGGCCAATACTTGATATCTTGGTGAATTACCAAAAGTATAACTTCGTTGATATCGAATCATGACACAAATAACATGATAATTGACTACAAATTAATGGAAGGAAGAGTTTTGTAGGGCTATCAATTTTGGTACTAACATCTATGGAGTTTTACCAACAAGAGTTGATGTAGGTGATTGACTGATTAGATATTGTGCAATATTTATTGCCTTTGTTGAGAATTTTTGTTATAAACTTGCTCCATTGAGCATACTCCTTGGTTTTTCCATCAATGCTCTCATTCTCTCTACAACTCCATTCTTCTATGGTAAATCTGAAATTGTCATTTACCTTGCTATCCCACATTGCTTACAAAACTGCTTGAATTCATTTGAATAGAACTCTCCACCATTATTTGTCCTCAACATCCTTATCTTCTTCTTTGACTTGTTGTCTACTAGAGCCTTTAGTTCATTGCATTTATTGAAAACTTTGGGTTTTTGTCGAAGAAATAAACCCATGCTTTCCTAGAGAAATCATCTACAAAAGAAACATAAAGTAGAGATTTTCCTAGCAAAGAAATAGGCATAGATCCAAACACATCACTATCTATCAACTATACAATGCCATATGCTCTTTTAATAGTAGTAGGGAACTTTAATCAATACTATTTACCCATGTTACCGGGTTCCTCTAAAAGCCCTCTGTACCCGTATGTGTATAGTTTGGGTCCATTGTTTCAGATTGGTTCCCCTTTAGATTCGCCTAGGGTCCCTTTTGAGCACCTCGTGAGGGACCCCGGGAAGAACCCAAGCAAACCTAGCGGGACAGGCTGCCCAAACAAAAGTAGATTGTTTTTTTTTTTAAACATTTTTGTATACAAAAAAGTGTCAACATACATAATTTCGCCCTTAAGTGATAAAAATGTGAAAATGGCGCCACCCCTCAACCTCGCTGGGGATGTTGTCCTCAAATCCCCATTAGGGGTGCTGCCCCTAAACCCCATTGGGGTCTCCACTCCCAAACACCCTCTAGTTATTAGGATCTCTTGTCATTTAAGAAACTTGATTACAATGACAGGGTGACAAGGAATTGGGATCTAACTCTTGGGTGTGTTGACTTAGATGTTATTGTTGCACAACTTGCCAAAAAATATCCTTAGATGAGGCAACTTGTATAGTACATGGTTAGTGGACGTGGCATTGTAACTCATTGTTCAAGTGAAATTGAATCGAATGTTGACTTTGATGCTTTTGATAAATAACAATATGAAGATTATTAAATAATAAATATTGATCATAATTATAATTGTGTATTGACATTTGACAAATCATTGAATTATGAATTTATGAGTATTTTCATTTTTGCAAATTATGAGTTATTTAAATATATTTTTATTGGCAAATAATATTTTTAGTGGGATTCAGGAAGAGACATAAGCGGAGATCTTAAAAAAACTTTTTTTTCCTTCAATCAAGCATTTCCCAATACCTTTGTCTCTAACTAATTTTTGAATAATTTTCCTTGAATATATATAATATCTGGAAGCTCTATTTCTGTTTTTTCTGGTTCTTTCCTTTTCATCAAGACTTGATAACAGTCTGCGTCTTTTGTATTTCAAACATCGTTCTTTACTGATATGCTATACAATTTAGTGGCGAGAGTGGTGCAGGGAAAACAGAAACAGCAAAAATAGCAATGCAGTATCTGGCAGCTCTTGGAGGTGGTAATGGAATAGAGAATGAAATTTTACAGACAAATCCAATACTTGAAGCATTTGGAAATGCAAAAACATCAAGAAATGATAATTCAAGTCGATTTGTAAGTTATTTTACAGCTAAAATCGTGACGCTGAATTTCAGAGACTTCAACAAAAGAGTACAAAAAATATGCTGATATTTTTTTTAAATACATGCAGGGCAAGCTAATTGACATCCATTTTGGTCATTCTGGAAAAATTTGTGGTGCAAAGATTCAAACCTGTGAGTGTACATTCAGCTTATTTGTATTCAGTGATCTTATATATTATAGAGGGTCATCATTATGTTTATCCTTTTCTATTTGTGATCTCACACAAATCTCTAGCTTATAATCAATTGACTATGTTCACCATTTAGCTACACATTGTGAGTATACACTGATACTGATGTCATTGGTGCAATTTATTTTTGCATTGCCACCATTGTCCCATCTTGTCATGGAAAGACTTGCTTGAAAAGGTTAGTGGTCATTTCACATAATAATTGAATTTTTACTCCTATAATTATTTTAGAATTGTCAATAATATGATTTTATTATGGATTGTTTGTAGTCAAGAGTTGTGCAACAGTCTCAAGGTGAACGGTCATATCATATATTTTACCAGCTTTGTGCTGGGGCTTCACCTGACTTGCGAGGTATGCTATTGATGCCTTATTTCAAAGTTAATTGTTTGGAATGCTTTATCAGCTTAAGTTTTATTTTTTGTTAAATTGTATTTATCTGTTGACATAGACATGTGATCCATGAAAAGAAAAACCCTACACAAAGCTGTATCTAAGTTCTTTTTGTGAGCACATTATTACAACGATTATGGTTCCCTAGCTATTATAAATTTTCATCCTTGCTTCCTCATGATTGTGATTTCCTTGGCAAGATTTTCATTTAGTTTTCAGAGGCTTTTTGCAGTCTTGCTTCATGAAACTAGTCTTATTTTTTGTCAAAAGGCTCTTCCAATTTCTCCATTTCCAATATCTTGAGTAATGGTCTCTCACCTGAAGATGCATGTTAAAAAGGAAACATTCTGGAAGCATTTTACAGAGTTCTTGATTGACTGATTTGAGTTCCAATGATGTGACTCATAGTTCTAAACAATTCCCCAGCAAAATCCCTTTTTTGCCAATCATTTGGGAAAAAAAGAATGTAGGGTTTGAATATCAAAATAGTTTAGTTATTGGATCCCAAGTGCTTTGGCCTTTTGCCGTGCCTATACAAAATTTAATTTATTGTGTAAAGTTGTAAGCCAATATCTTGTTTTTCCTCATTGATAAGTCAAGTTTGAGTCCATGTTCCCAATGGTTTTCAATGTTGTTTATTAGCTAACACCTTTATAGCTCCAACAAAAGAAGTTATCCTCCATGTAATTAGGGTGAACATAAAAGCTTGGAAAATAAAAGAGAAACAAAGGCGCTCTTAGGTATTGGAAAGGTCATCAAGGTTTCCAAGACAAATCTTGACAAAGGAGAAGTACTTTATGAGGATTTGTAGGGAAAGGGTGCACAAGTTGTCTTGTCCCACAAAGAGAAAACACCATGCTAGAAGATCAAAACTACTCAAAAAAAGTCCCCTAGGTGTACACAAGTGCACCAAGGAGAGGAAATGTCATGTTTTAGTGGACTTTAAGTCAAAAAGCCAATTAAGTGGGAAGTATATGCCAATAAAATATTAGACCATGAAATTACTTAAGTGATTCAAAAGTACATGTTCTCACTTAGATCCAAAACTCAACATCAAAATAGACTAGAAAGTGTTCCAACCTTCTTGGAGTGCATTCAGAGAGAGAAAATCACTTAAGTAAATTGAAAATTGTAGAGCGTAGAGAATGCTAAAAAGATTAAACCATGATTGCAAAGAATGACTAAAAAAGAAATATTATAGAATTCTTTGAGATGGATTTTCCATTAATTACAATGTGACTTTTATAAAGTGTTTGCAAATTTCAACAACTAACATGCCCAGTAATATAACATTAATAGCTAACTTTATTACCCATCACTAAGTCACTGAGTTGACTTTATTACAAAAGGTAAGCCTTATATTCTAACACCCCCTCTTAAGGCTTACGATATTGAAACCAAATCAAACAAATAGATTCACATATTCATCAAAAGCTTCTCTTTGAAAACAATTCTTGGATTAAGTAGAACTCCTTCAAGCTACCTTGTAACCTTCTTAAAGGTGTAGCTCCTGAGTTGAATTCTTGAGTTCTTGGATTCCACCTCACCAAACTCTCGAATTAGGAATCTCTTAAATTATTGGATAACTATCCAAATTGAGCTATATTCATAGTGCTTCATTAAGCTGCCTCAAGACCCTTGTAAAGGCATACATCCCAAGATCCACAAACTCATGAACTATTTGCAATCCATGCTAAGCTTCAACTATGACAGATCCCTTCCTATCTTCAAACTGGGTTTCTTAATGTATGAATTCTTCACCACTATTAATATTTATTGAACCTTTAACACAATTGCTACATTAACTACGTTTGGTTTTTCCTTGAGCTTTTCCTTGAGAACATCATTCGCTCAAATTCTATAGTTCCAAGTTGTGTGATCTATTTTCTTGCAATAATAACAATCAACTTCCCCTTGTCTTTATTGATCTTCTACAATTGTTTCCATTTTCTAGTTGAAGATCAATTTTTATAATTCTTGTAGTAATCTTTTTTTCAACTAAGAGAGTATAGATCATATCTTCCAAAGTTTGAGAGGGCATTTGATAGAATGACATTGGAATATTTAGAAGGGAGACCATTTAACAAAATGGCTTTGCATCTTTTTCATCTACCATAGCATTAACTCTAGCTTGTTGTCTAATAAGAAATCTCAGAACGCTCATGTGGCTTGTAATGTCCCCCTTTTTATGGCCTTCCTAGTATCTGTGGGAATTCCAACATTCTCGAAGAACACTAACTTTTTGTACACTTTGGGATGTGCAGAAAAACAATTAAACAAATAATATTTAACAATTAAAGTGACTTTATATTATTTTTATAAAGGCAACTTATGTCAGAAGTGTTTTTAAAAGAGGGCCAAAGTCTAATAACCATGACCCGGTGGATCAAGATTATTATCAACTTTCCCAAGTTTGACAATGTTATTTGTCAAACTAAACTTTTCCATAATGCAAATTAAATGGACATGATATGTTTTGGAATGTTAACAGTGAATATTTGTGAAACATTGAATATGTCTAGTTGGATACAATCCTGATATTCTGATTCCAGTTTGTAACACTTGATGAACACTAAGATGTTAAATTTATTGCAACAAGTACCTTGGCAAATTAATCAATAACAAACCCTATTCTAGAATGAAAAGAAACTGATGATAGATACAACATTTAATAAATCTGTTCACATCCATTACAAAGTTTTGCTTTCATCAAGTAAATACCCGTGTACATGCTTCTTGTACAGATGATAAATATTTTGACTACTAGATAGAATAAAATGCAACCATTATATATATTCATTTACTAATCCTTCAACGCCCAAGAGGATTCTTTCAAAATAGAGACTTACCTGTGCATATGGATTAGTCAGCCGACATATAGCAATGGATAGGAACGCTAGCAACAGTGTTACGTGCTCATTCCACCAACAATAGTTGTGTTTCCTTCCGCCAGTCAACATCGGAGAACAAGTGCAGACACAAGCACGTATATAGATGTGCTAGCAACCAATATTGATGGAAACTCCCACAACCCTTATAAGTATGATCGAGCCAGATATTAATTTATCTGCCAATAATGAGATTGCAATTCTTTTGTCGGATAGCCACTGTCACATGGAATTAGAAACCGCTTCGATTCCCCGGACGACTCTAACAAACAACCGGTGAAATATAATTTCCTTGACAGGAGTTACAGCAGCCAAGATATTCTCCAGTGCATAGAAGTATTCAATGAAGTGAAATCTTAATATCTCCAGCACCAATAATATGATCCCATTTAAGCAAGATGATCGCCCAACATGAATAAGAATGTAGAGATAGTAGCAAGTCACCAACTCACGTCTCCCATGCTCTTCAGATAGCCTTCTATTCATTGCTTCCCATACTAGAATGCTGAGTGTTCCTAAACGTTCAATATTGAATGCTAATAGAGAATGATATTTGTCATCCTGCATACAATGGGAAATCTCCGCCGGCAAGAATGAATACAAGTTGATGTATATTTATGCCCGATATCAGGACATAAAAGTCTCGTAAGGACGACTTACTATTGCAAGTCAAATCCTGCATCGATAGAATCTCATATAGCGTGCCAAACGCTCAATGATAACAAGATGCCATTCCCGCTATAGATGCCCGCTCCTCAGAATGTAAACAACTTGTCACATAGTATGCAATCAATCCGCTATTCTCGAGATATGCTATTTGTCATTATCAAAAATTAAGAAATTCTATGAAATAAATCCTTAATCGATAGAATCTCATATAGCTTGCCAAACGCTCAATGATAACAAGATGCCATTCCCACTGTAGATGCCCACTCCTCAGAATGTAAATAGCTCGTCACATAGTATGCAATCAATTCGTTATTCTGGAGATATGCTATCTGTCATTATCAGAAATTAAGAAATTCTATGAATAAACCATGTTGGGGTTTCGTCCAACATAGCCAAGGATCCTGAGAGTTCTTGTTCCCAGAATTCCCAAACCACAAACTCAATTCAATCTTCCGTGATATTTCTGAGTTCGCCCAAATGCCTTAATAAAGACCACCACCTTCCGTTATAGCAACTAACTCATTTTTGCATTATGGCAACTCAATCAATTTTTAATTTGGAATAAAGACTTTATAAAGTATCAAATATTTATCATTTATCAATAACTTTTATAAAGTCCAAATATAATTAATTAATTAAATAATGAAAAAGCCTTTTTAAGGAAAATAAAGACCAATTCAATATTTAAATAATTAATTCGGCTTTAAGGAAAAACGGGAACATCACAGTCCTCCCTTCCTGGAGATTGCTTGCCCTCAAGCAATCACATTCCAATCCGCTGCTCCACTCTGGTAAATGTGCCATAACACCACAAGATACCTTCAGGTGTAACAATGTACCGGCCATGACAATACCCGGATCTCAAACCAACCTCAGAAACCCTGCCTTGCCAATCTGTTGCACTACTCGAATAATAACAACATTATGCCCAAAGTTGTGAAGCAACGCATCAAGATCTAGAAGAAACAATGCACCAATCATGTCAAGGCCAGGATCCCAAATTATCCTAGGTGCATAATCAATCATGCCGATCTGCCATGCACTGTTGTTATAAACCCAAACATCATATATCCAACTAAGAACCTCACTCTAGAAGAAGCCACAGATACCTCTAATGTCAGGAGATGATAGAAGCTCATCACTATGTCTACCTCCATCATGGAAAGGATGATGCAAATCCCTCTGATCTCTCCAATCAACTGCTGAAAGAAAATACCATTCAATAGGAGGAACAATGATCGTGCATACCCCATACCTTGGAAGTAGAATAGGTCCATATGCATTATAAGGAAGTAGTGAATCAATAACCTCTCCAAGAGTGTTTGCATGCTCAAACAGATCTGAACCAACGATGCCACCATTCATGCATCCTCATTCATAAGCTGGTCTAAAGGACGTAAGCTCTACCATGCGAGCCTCTAGAAAAGATAACTCCTCAAACTCACCATGAAAAATCAAAGGCTCAACCAAATCTGCATTATGGAGATCATTATGTGCATATGAAGACATGATATTAGTGGCTGGTCCACTAATTGTATGCTCAACTTTACAATCACATCCAGCACTTAAAATCCATGTATAATTTGCATCATCAGGATCAAGAGCCTCCTCATCATCCAACTCAAAGAGTGGATTATCTAAAGTCATGTCAACACTCAACTCAAAAAGAGGGTTGTCAACAATGGTTGAATATATATGATTAACTTTTTCATGACCATAAACAACAAACTCATGAGGATGGGAAAGTAAACTGCTGTTGTCCCAAATCAACATTTGCGATTCCTCCATGCTTTCTTTGGAGTCACTAAACACCTCCAAATCTTGATCTTCCTCCTAGTCTTTCCAAGTGAAAAGTGGTAGTGTCTCACCTAACTCATCATCAAATGATGTCATCAAGCTGCAAGATGTTACCTCATGCAGCTCCTCAATTCTTCCATCAATTTGTTCACATTCTATGCAACTTGCATTGTCATTTTGCATCCTGGTAGAGGCTGCTATAGAAGATGCATTTTCTTTTAGTCTTTCCTCCTTTTGTGCTACCCAAATGAGGTCTTCTAGATGACTATGAGTAGAATCAATCCTTGACAATGCCTGAGCTATCTTGTCATCTGTCATCACCAAATGATCGTGCAAATCTTCCCACACCAAAGGCTTTTGTTCCTAGCCTTGTATGCCCACTTCTGATTTTTCAACATGTGTAGGAGTGCTGCCAATTTGAGAGTCAATGATCATACTTGAGGATGTATCCAAATCAACCTCATGTTCTTCATCAATTGCTGATACAAAATCAAACTCTGAGCAATCTGAATATTCATCAAACTTCTCATGGATGACCTCACTGCAAGGTTCATGTGATGACAAGGAACTGCTGGCTAAACTCAGGAAATCAGAATCGTGTTCATCAATAATCTCTCTATGGGCTGCCGTACCTTGCCTATTGCTTGAAGCTACAAACTCTTCCTTCAAATCTTCCACCATGAATGATGGGACAACGTTGTGGTCAACTAGAGGAGCACCAATAATACTTCATATGATTTATCAATCGAAACTTCTATGTCACCCACCATAAAACTTTTGCATTCTTTTGTAGATGCCTCATGTGGTTCTTCTTGTAAGATTACACAAGATTCTATCCTTTTGCTTTCATGAACTGAATCTGCCTGTTTGTCAAGTTCTTCACATAGATTTTTGCAAACCTCACTTGTAGACATCATATCTACTTTCTTTCCTTGTTCCTGATATGAACTTGGAAACATCAAACCATCTTCATCAAATTGTTCACGTTCCATGTCTCTTGTATTGACTTCTTGCTCTTGCAAAGTGGCTGCAACACACAACTGATTTCCTGCTTTGTGCATTGAGTAATGAGCATCACTCAATTGAAGGCAGAGATCAACAATCTCCCTATCTTTGTCCTCTACCAATTTGACATCACTTAGTAATTGCAAGTAATCATCTTTTATGAATTCCAATGCTTCTTTGATGGACTGCAAATGTGTATGAGACATACCTATTACCATCCCTTTTTGCCTCTCCTCAATTTGTGCTGACCAAATGAGGTCTTCACCATAAATTGACCTTCCAAATCTTCCACTACACAAGGCTTTCGTTCCCAATCATCGAAGTGACCTTGGCTGCCATGAACTATCTTTCTTGATTTGTCTTCATGTGTAGAAAGTTTGTCAACAATAGAATCAGCCAACTTGCTTGTGGATGCATTACAATCTTCAACCGTGGATGATTGGGCAAAGATGTGATCAAATAAGGACTCATTATTAGAATCCATACCTTTATCCATATCATTGTTCATCTCCAAGCTAGCGCACTTTATGTTAAGGGGGCTCATGTTCACCGCATGTGATGCTTCTTGTCTGGATGATGATGGCACATTAGAATCATTACCTTGTATCCTCATATACAACATCGACACTTTTCTCAAACTCGTCATGAATATTTTTGCAAATCTCCCTATACTCTCCTTGTGCAAACAAATCATGAGTTCCTTTACTTGGAAGTGTAGATGAATTGTTAGTGCGTTGAGATTCACTTGACCACAAACTAGCAAGACGTTGCAAATCATGATTTAGCTTTTGATGTGTTTGTAGAAAATCAAGATTCATCTTTTGGTGTAACTGAGCAAGGTCTTCCAATTGTGTCTCCAAGCTAAGCTTCTTTTCTTTTGCTGGCGAGTCAGGAAGGAAGGCAGGAATCAATCTTTTGTTCTGAATTCCATCCATTGATGTAACTGTAGTTGAATACCCTCAGGCTGGCAGGATAGTGGTTCTGATACCACTGTAATAACCTCGACCTAGTGGATCAAGATTATTATCGATTTTCCCAAGTTTGACAATGTTATTTGTCAAACTAAACTTTTCCAGAATGCCGATTAAATGGACATGATATGTTTTGGAATGTTAACAATGAATATTTGTGAAACACTGAATATGTCTAGTTGGATACAATCTTGATATTCTAATTCCAGTTTGTAACACTTGATGAACACTAAGATGTTAAATTTATTGCAACAAGTACCTTGGCAGATTAATCAATAACAAACCCTATCCCAGAATGAAAAAAACTGATGATAGATACAACATTGAATAAATCAGTTCACATCCATTACAAAATTTTGCTTTCATCAAGTAAATACCCGTGTACATGCTTCTTGTACAAATGATAAATATTTTGACTACTAGATAGCATAAAATGCAACTATTATATATTCATTTACTAATACTTCAACACCCAGGAGGATTCTTTCAAAATAGAGATTTACCCGTGCATATGGATTAGTCAGCTGACATATAGCAATGAAACACCTTCCACCAGTCAACATTGGAGAACAAGTGCAGACACCAACACGTATATAGAAGATGCGCTAGCAACCTATATTGATGGAAACTCCCACAACCCTTTATAAGTATGATCAAGCCAGATATTAATGTATCTGCCAATAATGAGATTGCAATTCTTTTGTTGGATAGCCATTGTCACATGGAATTAGAAACCACTTCGATTCCCCGGATGACTCTAACAAACAACCGGTGGAATATAATTTCCCTGACAGGGTTATGACGGCCAATATATTCTCCAATGCATAGAAGTATTCAATGAAGTGAAATCCCGATATCTCCAGCGTCGATAATATGATCCCATTTAAGCAAGATGATTGCCCAACATGAATAAGAATGTAGAGACAGTAGCAAGTCACGAACTCACGTCTCCCATGCTCTTCAAATAGCCTTCTATTCATCGCTTCCCATACTAGAATGCTGAGAGTTCCCAAAACGTTCAATATTGAATGCTAACAAAGAATGATATTTATCATCCTGCATACAATAGGAAATCTCTGCCGGCAAGAATGAATACAAGTTGATTTATATTTATGCCCAATATTAGGACATAAGAGTCTCCCGTAAGGACGACTTACTAGTGCAAGTTAAATCTTGAATCAATAGAATATCATATAGCGTGCCAAATGCTCAATGATAACAAGATGCCATTCCCGCTGTAGATGACCACTCCTCAGAATGTAAACAGCCCATCACATAGTATGCAATCAATCCGCTATTTTGGAGATATGCTATCTGTCATTATCAGAAATTAAGAAATTCTATGAAATAAATCCTGAGTCGATAGAATCTCATAGAGCGTGCCAAGCGCTCAATGATAACAAGATGCCATTCCCGCTGTAGATGCCCACTCCTCAGAATGTAAACAACCCGTCACACAGTATGCAATCAATCCGCTATTTTGGAGATATGCTTTCTGTCATTATCAAAAATTAACAAATTCTATGAAATAAACCATGTTGGGGTTTCATCCAACATAGCCAAGGATCCTGAGAGTTCTCGTTCCCAGAATTCCCAAACCACAAACTCAATTCAATCTTCCGTGATATTTCTGAGTTCACCCAAATGCCTTAATAAAGACCACCATGTAAAAGGTAAAAACCTATTTACACCAACACCCCCCTTTAAGTGCCCTTTAAGTGCAAACTTAGGGACTCATATTTGCATTTCATCTTGCATAATAATCTCCCTAAGTTTGCACTTAAGGGACCTTCCGTTATAGCAACTAACTCATTTTTGTGTTATGGCAACTCAATCAATTTTTAATTTGGAATAAAGACTTTATAAAGTATCAAATATTTATCATTTATCAATAACTTTTATAAAGTCCAAATATAATTAATTAATTAAATAATGAAAAAGCCTTTTGAAGGAAAATAAAGACCAATTCAATATTTAAATAATTAAATTGGCTTTAAGAAAAAACGGGAACATCACACAAAGTGATAATATGAGGCATGGGGTACAAAGTGATGATTTAAAAGGTTGCTTTAAATGAAATATTAAACGTGGCTTAGAAAATAAGGATTAAAATTATTATCAAATTAAAAGAGTTTGAAAAGTCAGTTTATTTTTATTATTGAGAGAAAATATGAAATAAAAGAGATTATTTTGTTTGCCCTAAAGGAGCCTATAAAAGAAGGAATTTTTGAGAAGAGATGGCATTCTTGCATTTGACATTTTATTGAAACCCCAACTATGGAGTTGAACAGATTTCTACTGTCCTAGGACTAAAACCCTAAAGTGAAGATTGGTTTTGGGAGTGAAAGATCTACCCTAGCCAATACAACATGATTCATTTAGGGTCATGAAATGTGCTGAGATAATCAGTTTGAGATTTTTTGCTGAAGAAGAAGATTTATTTTCTAGGATTTTGGTATTGAGTTGTAAGGTAAAATTTATTATGATTTGTGAACAAAATAAATTTGTGTGAAATGAATTGGAGATTTTATGCATATCTTACAGAGGCAGAGTTGAGGCACTTCATAAGGGTTTATGCTATAAATTTCCAGCCGCCCCAATAAATATTTATTCTATTTGATGGAAGAGTAGTGCATTGGTAATGAGGGCAGTTTTATGAACAGCAACATACTTTTTTGAGGAGCTTGAGGAGTTCAACTTGCAGCCCATCCCTTGTTGCAGATCGCACCAACTAGGAAGTGGACATGATAATTGAGGAAGCTAGGTGCAGTCCCTAGCAAGGGTTCTGAAACACTTCATTGGTATTCTGCGTTGTATTCAGGCCATTACGAGTGATTTGAAAGATTCATTGTCTGTGGGGAAGGAAAACTAACTGCCCAAGTTGTAAAAATCCATAATTTTTCATTGGTATTCTGCCTTGTATTCAGGCCATTACGAGTGATTTGAAAGATTCATTGTCTATGGAGAAGGAAAACTAACTGCCCAAGTTGTAAAAATCCATAATTTTATTAGATTGTTTATGTTCATTTTCTGTCCTTTTCCTTTGCTTTTCTCACTTGACATATGTGGATTTTCAGGCAGGATTTGTCTTTGTCTCCTGAAGCCAAGAGCGTGTTTATCAGTAAAGATGTTGAGTTTGTCTCTTAGGATGGACACGTAAATGTTGTTTCTTTGGCATTTATAGGGATAGATTTTCTCAGAAACCCTGTTAAGTTGTTAAATAATGGGTATGGTTTTGAGAAGGACCATATTTTTTTTGTACTTGTAATTACTTTTCCATGCATCTGTTTAGTTTATGTTGTCTTTTAAGGAAAAATGTGATTGGATATTATGGCATTATGCATCTGTTTTGAATTCTTCAACTGTTAAGGATCATATTTCAGTTGTACTTGTAATTACTTTTCCATGTAGCGCTATTTAATTTATGTTGTCTTTTAAGGAAAAATGTGATTGGACATTATGCATCTGTTTTGAATTCTTCAATTGTTATTTTGGGAGTGAATCTGAGTGCCTTTGTAAGAAGCCTGATCTGATCATATAATTTTAGCAACACACTGGGCAAGAAAACAGTCTCAGATGTATTGAGCTTTCAGAAAAGAATCAGTTTCAGACTCAGATCTTAATTAATCACATGTAACACTGGGATCAATCTAAAAAATAACAACTCACAACTGTAGCAACCCACTGAAATGTAAGCATAGAATATACAGAGCAAGCAAGACTGTAATTGTGACTGAATCGTTGGTAGAGTCAATTGTACACAGTACTTACATACACAATGTCGATCTTATTAATCCTTGAAGTTCAGATTTGATCATTATACAAATTGGTAGCACATACATATGGAAATGGATCACGCGATGATGGTAGAGAATACAGAAGTTGCCCTGCGTCTAATCTCCAGGATGGCAGATGCAACCAGAATGTATGTGTGTCTGGACTCAATGCTCCGTGGGAAGAATAGCTCCTGTCCGCTGTCTGCCTCAGAACCTCCCGTCTGTAGCCAGTTGACCTCTCCGTGACTCCACAGGTGAGAAAGCGCTGTGATTATATCTCCTGAGTGGGTGGGTGCATACACAACGAATGTCGCCTTTGCTGGATAACCACCCAAGCCAGAACCGACGGAAATATTGACTCCGTGAATTTCCAGATGACGCTGACGGGACAATATGGGACAATATGAGCGTTGCCCAACTATGCACAGATGGTGATGCATATAGGTATTCAGTCGCTCCCAGAACTGAGGAGTATAGAAGATCGTGGCCAGAGCCAGGGGCTCGACCATGCTAATTGTGAGCAATCGCCTCCTCCAGACTACGTTGCCTCCTGTGATGACCCTGTGAATTGTAAAATGCTAGATTAGGAAAGGGAATGCTTGAATGAACAAAGACACAGGCTTTTGGAAGGGGTTTCATCCCACCAGATCGCTGGCTGGCTACGCGGTCCAATTCCTATGTCTTCATTCCTTGATGATCTCTCAAATGCCAGCGACTAGTATATATAGAAGTCAAGAATGCCTCCCAAATTATGCTAAGGCGCCAACTGCGAAAGGGTTGGCCAGATTAGAAACCAAAATTAAATGTTATTCTATTAATAATTTAATTTTATTATTATTTATTAAAGTAGTGTTTAAAAACACTTTTAATTTGTTTTCCCTCCAAATTTTAGTTCGAAATGTTTGGGACATGACACAGTTCAGTTTTGATGTAATGCTTCAGTTAAAAGGATCTGGTAATGATGAATAGTATTTAATTCATTTATGTTAATTCTAAAACATATTCTTCATGCTCCTGAATCTGATAGAGATCGGTTTAGTTTACTTAAGTTTTAGCAATGAATGCCAAAATCAGAGCCTAGTATATAGCCTTGGCCATAACAAGGGTGGAAGATGGTGGTAATTTTGTGCTTTTTTAGGGGGTATGCATCAGAAAATAATGTATAGGAGGCAACGCGTAGCTGACAATATGGGAATAATAAAACCATGATGTCCCCTTTAGTCAGAACACCATTACCATCTATATTTAAAGTAGGAATGTTCTATGCAATGGGAGCACAAGGGCATGTCTCTTCTACCACACAAATTTTGAGTTCCAGTTATACTTTGCCAATCTTTCTGCTGTATGTTCTATACAAAAGGAACAGGTTAAGCTTTTGTCCAATGTCCCAAATAATCTGGGCTTCAATATGGAGAATATGAAAAGTGTACTGAACTGTTTCTCTATTGTTAGTGCATTCATGATTTATTTGAGTGTCTTGTTGTGTTTAATGCAGAGCAATTAAATTTAAAGCCAGCTGAAGAGTATTCTTACCTGAACCAGAGTAACTGTCTGACAATTGACGAAGTTGATGATGCCCAGAGGTTTAAGAGTATTCTTGTAAGTTACCGATCTTCAATCAAATTTGACCCTTTGTTCATTAATTTAAACCTCATCTGAAGATAATTAATTTGATTTATACTAGTTTACATACTTTTCATTAAGTTTTAGATACATTTGCTTGCTCTTTCAATTTCATTTGACAATTGACGAAGTTGATGATGCCCAGAGGTTTAAGAGTATTCTTGTAAGTTACCGATCTTCAATCAAATTTGACCCTTTGTTCATTAATTTAAACCTCATCTGAAGATAATTAATTTGATTTATACTAGTTTACATACTCTTTCATTAAGTTTTTAGATACATTTGCTTGCTCTTTCAATTTCATTTTTGCAAAATCTGCTATTGGGCATTTATTATTTATGTGATTCATTGATGTCTATTTATTTGTGTTCAGGAAGCTTTGAATGTTGTCCAGATCAGTAAAGATGATCAGAAAAATATGTTTGCAATGCTTGCAGCAGTATTATGGCTTGGAAATGTCAAATTTTCTGTGATTGATAATGAAAATCATGTGGAAGTTGAGAATTGTGAAGGTAAAGAAAAATGTTACTTTTGAGATGATAAAAATATTACTGAAAATTTTAAGATTCAACTTTTATTAGCTTTTTCCAGTTTCCCTATTCCTCGCGCATTGTAGAACTTGTTAATGTAAGTTCTTCTGAGGACTTGTAGCACATCATATTTGGATTGTTGTAGAACATAGTCTACTGTTTGAGTGTGTTTCCACAAAGAGTTATCAAGGTTTTACCTATTCTGTTGCTGAATCCTCAAGAAACCTTTATGTGCTTTATGTATCCACCATATCCAACTCTATAGCCACCACATCTAGCATGCCTTGTGCTTATTTAGCTTGAAGCTTTTTGTTATTGGAATCATGGTGTTCTAACTTCTATGAGACAGATATTTATTAGTTTTGGGTTACCCATAGAAACCTTTTTTTTGTCAAGACTACTATCAGAGTCAAACATGGGTGGCCACTTTCGCCAACATTCTGTGGAATCTACATAGGCGAATTTGAGGGCTAGGTTAAAGAGGCCACTCTTGTTGATGATGGTTATACCCTACATTGTTTATTCATATTGATTATTGTACTGCTTTTTGTTAATGTTTTGGTACTCCTTGTTCGTTCTCATGGAGATTTACCAAATCCAAAGCTTTGCAATTAAATTGTTTCTGTTTGGAGTTATCTTTTATTTGTGAATTTGTCAAGTATTAAACGTTGAGATTGTTTTCTAAGAGTGGATCATGTTGTCCTCACTGTCTGATTTATCAATACCAAATCTTATCTTTCAATATAGGTAAATGGTTGGTTGGTAGATTTTGGCATATTAATTTAGAACACATTTGTGAACTTGGTTAATCTTAACATGTAAGTTGACATGCTTGTGTTAATTCATTACTTTCTTCACTTATTCTAAGTAACGTCTAATTAGAAAAGAAATCTAGGATCTGAAGCATATTTAAGATTGCTTTTCTAGTTGGAATGTCCGTTAGAATTTGCACCCTCTGTTTATATTACTGGTTGCTTTAGTGCTGTGTTTATGGTTCTACTTCTGGCTGTGGCCATTGACAAGTGTTTTGTATCCATCTCTATAACAGGAGTTAAAAATGCTGCAACATTGCTAGGTTGTAATGTTTTAGAGCTCATGAAAGCATTATCTACCCGCAAGATTCGTGCTGGAAATGAGAATATTGAGCAAAAGCTTACTTTGTCTCAGGTATGAAATCTTTACTTGTTTTTTAAAACTGTACATGCATTGCTATTTTTGCAGCAATATATTTAGTTTGGATGGTTATAATCTCTTACAACATTTGGATCAGGCAGTAGATACACGAGATGCATTGGCAAAGGCAATCTATGCTAGTTTGTTTGACTGGCTGGTAGAACATATTAACAAGTCACTGGAAGTAGGCAAACGCCGTACAGGCAGATCCATCAGTATCCTGGATATTTATGGCTTTGAGTCTTTTAAAGTGAGTTCATCCTTGGTTCATTTTTTATAATACTAAATGATGGATATATATGGAGCAATGTTTCTCACTTCTTCACATGGAAATGTTTATACAGAGGAATAGTTTTGAGCAGCTCTGCATAAACTATGCAAATGAAAGACTTCAGCAACATTTCAATCGCCATCTATTCAAGCTAGAACAAGAGGTAGACTTTCATCTCTAAAATTAATCAGGAAAGATTGTAGGTAAGATTTCTTGGGATTTAAAGTTTAAGCAAATAGAGAAAGAAGGAAAAACTATATGCATTTAGGTGCAAAATTAGAGATGTTAGCTCTGCTTGTTTTTTATGGGAGAGGATCTCTCAAAGGTAAAGGTTCTACATCTATGTAACTTTTCCATGAACAAGAGGAAAATTTCAAATTTGTGTAAAATTGGGGAACTCGTTATGTTTTTATTTTTTTTGATGAACAAGTGTCTTTATTATGATATGAGATTTCCACAATCCATATTGAATGTAATAATGCTGCTTCTTCGATTGTGTGCAAGTTTTTTCATTAACGTTTCGGATCACACTCCATGATCCATCATCAAGATAGAGAGCTGAAGGATAGAGCTGAAGAATAAAATATCCTTCAGCTCTCTATCTTGATGATGGATCACGGAGTGTGATCCGAAATGTTGATGAAAAAACTTGCACACAATCAAATCGAAAAGCAGCATAATTGTCTTTATTACTCTTTATAAAATAATACTATGCATATGTACAAAAAACAGTGGGTAGAAAAAATCACACCCCTAAAGTCCAAATAGGGCTTAAGCCTAGAGCAAGATAACATAAAAAATAAACAAAGCCGCTAGGCAGCTAGAGTAAGAGCAGAAGGAGAAGGAGGGGAACCCCGGTCATTCAATTTACCCCATTTAATATAGCGGGGTTGGAGGTAACCACAAGAGCGCCCCATCCATCATTATTATCAATATTTATTTCTTGTTTTTCTTCATTGGTCACCTAGGTAAGAGAGATAGCAAGAGCTGGTCGAGAAGATTTGCTGGAGTTTGGCTAGCCTGAAGAATCTCCACCAATAGGTGGCAAAGATGTAGAGTGCCCATTTCTAGGCTGCAATCAACCTTGCTAAGCACACTCCTTGCACAATTGGAGAGGCCTGTGAATGAGTCTCTTGATAGCCTGAAACTCATTATTTATCAATCATTCTAAGAAATCAATTCCATAAATCATTTACAAACTTTCTTTGGATTAGATTTTTGATGGACAATAGATACACTTTTATAAATTATTGGATTAATAACATGGTATCCAATAATGTTTTAGAAAGTAGATTCTTCTCAAACATAATTGGAAAAATTGGACTTGGCAGCCCAAAATTTTAACTCAGACTTGAGACTCAGTAAAACTTGTCCATATTGTTTTTTATAATAATAATAATAACACAATTTTTTTTAATGCATTTAGAGGACATGTAAATATGTTTTCGTCATTAATTTGTTATAATTCAAATATTGCAAGTCATATGACCCTCAAATGCTCAAAATTTGAAATTTCAAACTTTCAAACTCAAACACTACATTTTATTACTAGAAAATTATAAACAAACATTATAACTATTTACTTGTGTCAAAAACATCCAAATACAATCTACCACCCTCGTCCCCCTCCTAGTGTAATGTTATTACAAAAACAACACACATAAAGTTAACCAAGATTGCATAATAATATCTTAAGAAATAAGGAGCAAAAGCATCCTCATATAGGATTACAAATATCTTATCCACAAAGGATATGGATGACAACTCATAGGTTAAGATTGACAACTCATAAATCAAAAAGGTAAATCTTATCCACAAAGGATAAGGATGACAACACATAGGAGAAATATCTAAAGTCAACATGACTTTATTAAAGAAGATTCCTAAAGTCTATCCTAAAAGCTAATTGACCATTACAAGATAAAACATTACTTTAATACCCTCCCTTAATGGTCATTCTACTAACTACACCAAGTTTGGTCCTCAGTTGGACGATACTGCAACATCATGTTAGAATAATAATTCTCTATTGTTAATGGCCATTTCTACAGTAGTTAGTAGTTGAGGTAGTTAGACATCTTAAATGTCTACAATAATCTACCCTCTCTATAAATTGTAATCTTTTCTTCTGTTACTACAAGCAATTTTTCCAGCCAAAATTGTTTCATGGTATCAAAGCTGGTCTAAGCTTGTCTCCCTCATGGGAGGGCTCAGGATTTTGGGAGGGCTCTTTGTTTTGGTACGGATTTGCAAAGACGGGTTTTCAAACCTATGAAGGGTTTTGACTTGTCTTATGGGCGGATTTTGTCTGCAAATTTGTGGGGCTCTTTGCTAGAAAAATTGAGGGTTCTTTATTTGGAAAATCGTGGGAACTAGTCATGTCTGTTTTTTTTCTCTTGAGAAATTCGTTCTTCTTGTCTCAGCCCAAGGTTTCTGAAGCTCGTTCGTGCATGACCTGAACCCGCGCATTTTTTTTTCTTTTTTCTACACTTGAGGACCCGTTTTTGTTTTCTAGGCGCGTGTTTTAGAAACTCCTGGTCGGATTTATTTCTGGCTGCGATTATTCTTCATCTAGGCGCTCGATTTACTTTCTTTACAACCGCGTTTTTTGCAGCGCGACTTTCTGCAAACCCGTGTCATTTTTGGGCACTGTTTTTTGAAGAAGCTGCATGATTTGGAAGTTTTTCTCATGTTTTGCATCTGTGTCGGGGTTTCAAGCTTTTTGGGTGATGTATTTCGTGTTTTTTCTATGGTTTTTGTGCTGCTAGGGCTTGCGACGAGCCTCTGTTATTTTTTCGCACGACTGTTGTGCACATCGTGGTCTTTGCGGTTGAAGGAGCTCGCTGTTTGCGCGGGCTAGGGTTTTTGCAAATCTTTTTCTATTTGTGGTTGCGTGACCTGGTAGCTGTGAACTGGCTTATTCCTCATGGTTCTAAACTTCTAGGGTTTTTGACCTCTGTTTTCTCTATACGGTTATTGCAGGGATTTATTCTACAGTCTGGGTGCTTTGTTGCGGCTAGGGTTTTATTCAAACCCTCGGTTTTTTAAAGACTCTATTGCTTTTTGGTGGTGACTTTGGATGCAGTTCGAGTTGGAAGGAAGGGGTTTTAAAACTTTTTTTCCCATACAAAAATTATCTGGTGGGTTGTTTAAATATTTTTTCCCTTAAAAAAACCTAGCTTTGTATTATTTAAATATTTTTCCCTTATAAAAAACCTGCTTTATGGTTTTTAAATATTTTTTCCCTTATAAAAAAAAAAAAAAACTGGCTTTATGGGTTTTAATATTTTTTCCCTTAAAAAAATCTGAATGGGTTTTCATAATTTTTTCCCTTAAAAAATTCCGAGAGGGCTTATAATTTTCTCCTCAAAAATTAAGAGTTTTTTCCTGTATACCTTAGTCGAGGTTTCTGTTGTTTGGGAGGGCTCTCTGGTATTCATTTTATCGCTTTTTCCAAAAACGATGATTTGTAATTCGGTTTTACATTTTTTTTCAAAAATCGTGGTTATTTGTTGCAAATAAGTTTTGGTTGCACTTAGAGCGAAAGTTGTTGGGGCAAACATCCCAGACAACTAGCTTCTTTGCACTGCTCTCAAGCATGCTCATCTCGCGAAAAGTTTCGACGGGTTTGCTAATTTATCCTCAAGATCGCCATACCGTTTCTGTCTCGGTTTCAGTGGAGGGAGAACTTTGCTTCACTCACATCAGTTGGATGTTTTACATTAGTTGTTGTCATCTCTACGCTTTTGGGAGGGTTGGTGGGCGCACTCCTCGCAAGTGGGCGTAGGTGTGCCTAGTGGTTTGCTCTTGTTTCTTGTTGTAAAGCTTTCTAAAGAAGGGGCAACCTTCTCTGTTTTTTTTGGGATGGTTTTTTTGGTACTCTTGGCCATTAACATTCTGCAAATCCAGGGAGGATCTCAGCAGCAGCAGAGTGTTATGAAGAATTTGTGTCATAAGACCTACAAATTGTTTTCTATAGGCTAGTTAGACGATTGACCATTAAGGGAGGGTGTTAGAATAATAATTCTCTATTTTTAATGGTCATTTCTACAGTAGTTAGTAGTTGAGGTAGTTAGACATCTTAAATGTCTACATTAGACATCTTAAATGTCTACAGTATTCTACCTTCTCTATAAATTGTAATCTTTACTTCTGTTAATACAAGCAATTTTTCTAGCTAAAATTGTTTCACATCACTGATCCATCTTCTATAAGTTGCCTGATGAAATGACAATGAAGCTCCACATGTTTGGCATGCTCATGAAAGATTGGATTCTTGGCAAGCTTTGGCACCCCTTGATTGTCACAAAACAAGGGTGAATGTTGCTTTGACTTTTCCCCGATACTCTGCTTCTGTTGAGGAAAAAGCTACCACCTGCTACTTCTCACTGGTCCATGTGACTAGTACCACGATTGAAAACATATCCAAAAGTGGACTTCCTATCATCAACAAAACTTGCCCCATTTGAATCTGTGAACCCAACCAACCAGCCTAGGATCTTTGCTTCTGCTATACAAAATGCCAAAGTCAAGTGTCCTTTTCACATATCTTAGTACCTGCTTCACTGCAACCCAATGTTTTGCCTTTGGGGCTGTCACAAAATGGGAAATGTAACTCAATGCATAACTCAAATTAGGTCTAGTGGTTGTAAGATAGATAAGCTGCCCACTAGTTGTTTGAATACTGACTCATTGATTACTTTTGAGTCGGTTTTGGCTAAAAGCTTCAGCCCTTTCTCCATAGGTGTATATGAGATTTTGCAATCTGGCATTCTAAATTTATCTAGCTAGTTTCGGGCATATTTAGACTGAGATATAAAAATACCACCATTTGTCTACCAAACCTCTACACCTAGGCAATAATGTAGGAGGCCTAAGTCTATCATGTCAAAAGCCTTAAACAAATTACATTTGATTTCTTCAATCAAATGTGCCTCACTACCTATAATGATGATATCATTCACATAAATGACCAAAAGGATGATTTCATTACCTATGCTTTTTGACATATAAATTTGGATTTGAAAGACTTCGTTGGAATCCTTGTTGATCCAAATACATATCAATCTTTATGTACCATGCCCTAGGTGCTTGTTTCAAACCATAAAGAGCCTTCTTCAGTCTGCATACCTGATGCTCCTTTCCTACAACTTGAGAACCTTGAGGCTAAGTCATGTACACTTCGTCCTCTAAGTCACCATTGAGGAAGGCACTCTTCACGTCCATTTGATTTCATTACCTATGCTTTTGACATATAAATTTGGATTTGATTTCATGTCAAAAGCCTTAAACAAATTACATTTGATTTCTTCAATCAAATGTGCCTCACTACCTATAATGATGATATCATCCACATAAATGACCAAAAGGATGATTTCATTACCTATGCTTTTGACATATAAATCTGGATTTGAAGGACTTCGTTGGAATCCTTGTTGATCCAAATACATATCAATCTTTATGTACCATGCCCTAGGTGCTTGTTTCAGACCATAAAGAGCCTTCTTCAGTCTGCATACCTGATGCTCCTTTCCTACAACTTGAGAACCTTGAGGCTAAGTCATGTACACTTCTTCCTCTAAGTCACCAATGAGGAAGGCACTCTTCACGTCCATTTGATGGACTTTCCAGCCAGATTGTGCTACCATGGCTAGAACTAACCAGATGGTGCTCACCTTTGCTGTGGGACCAAAGGTTTTCCTCATAATCAATACCTTCTCTCTGCAAGAACCCTTTAATCACCAATCGTGCTTTGTACTTGTCAAGTGTACCATCAACTTTGTACATGGTTTCCTAAGACTTATTTTTCATAAGACTTTGATGTTTGGTTTCCATGGCCTTTTCCCATGTAGGTTTATCTTTTTCCTCGACAAACACTTGTGGCTCATACACTCCTTGAGTATTGGCCATAAGAGCAAAGTTAACTGTGTTCTACTTGCTCTTGCCTCTGGATGATCAACCCTTGACCATTTCTTCATCTCGAACATCACCAATGAGTTTTTCCCACAACTTAGGTCTCTTTGTAGAAACCTATTGATGTGTTTTTCGTGACCGCACCAACACAGAATAAAGTCGCCAACGACTACCCTATTCTCTCTTGATCAAAGTATTCTGCACACTAAGATTGCAAGAAAGTTCGTCGTTCAACTCCAAAGGTTTAGACGTCAGAATAGTCTCAGTTATTCGATATGATTTGTTGGAGTATTTCAGGGGACTTGAATTGTTCTTGATGAGGAAGAGTTTTCCACAGTTAGACAAATTTGCTCCAATGAAACCGCAGTTTCCTATTCTAACGAGAGAATCTTGAATTTAAAATTGGTTGTGGGTTGGGGAGTCTAAATCTATTCTAATTACGGGATGAACTCCAACTTACGACAAACTTGTAAACCGCTTTGCCGCCTCGGATAGCTTCCGCAGTCAGTTGATTGCAATCTTCAGGGGAGATGACTAAAGGTGTTCAAACCACCACTTGACATGAAGATACCATCACAACGACGTATACCATCATTCAAATTGTGATTGAAGTTAGGTCCACAACGTTTCCAGTTGTTATAAAGGCGTTACACCATCACATGATTGAGCCATTAGTGGTTGGAGGAAGGGGATAAGAAGAAACCTCGCTAGCTATCCATAACAAAGACGAATTTCACCATCAATGAAAAGATCTTTTATTATGAAAGTTTTACACAACAATCTCTTGCAAAAGTTTTCAAAGGAAAACTTTCCTTCTTCAAACTACTCTATCAATCTACGCTATGCTACTTCTAAGCTATCACCTAGATGTCTCTCTATTCTAATCTCTACTGTCTAACTCTAAGCTAATGAGTTACAAATGAGGGGGACTCCCCCTTTTATAGATGGCCAAGTCCAACAGACAGCTCAGATTACAATCCGCTGGATGGCTCAGATTGTGCCACCTCAGCCCTAAACAAGATTCACCCTAAAAACCGCCACCAAGAGGAGTGGGGTAATAAATGAACAATTAATATCCATCATCCTTCTAGAAGATTCCTGTTTGGAAATGTGTTCACATTGTTCTTGATCTTCTTCTTGATGTCGTTCTTCAACTTTGCTCGAGCTTCTATTCTTTTCTCCATCTTGAGTTTTGAAACATTTCTTCTCTGTCACTAAGTCTCAACACTTAGCCATTTTCTTGCAACTTTTCTTCCTTCGAGGTTGAAATGTCATTTTGAATCACTTAAGTCATCACCGCTTGGTCTCGACATTTCTCCTAGGTGCCCAACTTCAAATTCGTCCACCGAGGCATTTTATCTTCACAAACATTACTTTCCTTGCCTTAGAAAATTTCTCCAACTTTCCTTAGAAGATTCATCAACCTGATGCCCATCAAAAATCTTCATCCTGAAGGCTACAACGAAGCATGGAAGACTTTAAAATCAACTTCTCATCGGAGATCTTCAATACCCAGAAGAAAATTTTCTTCAGAATTTGTCGAATTCATGGGTGTACAACAAACGGGTTCATTTAATTTTTCTTGAATTTTGAACCTTGGAAAAATAATTTTTAACAAATTTAATCCAGTTCTTCATCTTTGTGAATATTTTCTTGCTCTGACTTGAAAATTTTTATCAACCTGTGCAGCTGGCATCCTCTGACTTCATCTCCAACAATTTATCAACAATTGATCCATGCTTCAGGAAACTTCATCACCTTCATGTCTAGGCGTATTTTCCCAAGGAAGAAAATATTTTTCCTTAGAAAAATTTCAAATCATTTTGAAAATTTCAACTTAGGAAATTTTGTTCATCTTCATTCATTTGCCAGTGGTGGAATTTTTATCAATTCATCTGGACAATTTTCCTTGGAAGCACATCATACCTAACATGCTTTATTTTTCCATTACCTTGGGTGCATTTTATACCATGAAGGACACTTTCATTTAAAAATTCCAACACCTAGCATATTATTTTCATCACCCTTATCAACTTTGGGCGCATATCACACTTGAATGGGAAATATTCAACTTTCAACGCCCGGTGAACTTTATATCCCCACGCCTTAGCAATTATCATCTCATTTATCAACTTTGTTCCACCACCTTGGGTGCATTTGATACTTCATTAGGAATATTCAACCCGCCAAGCAATATTGTCTCTCATCAATTTTATTTCACCACCCTTTGACCACACTTCACCCTCAAGACTTATCTTTTACATGGCGCATATTACATGCCATGGAGGAATAACTTTTATCACGCCTTCTTGTGACCCTTTGACTTCCTTCCTTTTGTCTTTACTTGCCTCACTTGGGCGCATATAGCATGTAGAGGAGAATAACTTTCTAACGCCCTCCCTTTTGACTTGTTGACTTCTCAAATATGGGCGCATTTTGTATGATGAGAAGGATGACTCTTGAGCTTCTTTATTTTCGTCTTCACATACCTCCCTTGGGCGCATTTGGTACTTGGTGAAGGATGAAAGCTTGTTGACTCCTTGACTTTCTTGAGAGGTGGGCGCATTTTGCCATGTGAGGTGGATGAGAGTTATACTTAGAAAATTTTCTAGCATTTGGCTTGCATGTGAGGGCGCATTTCAGCATGTCAAGTGGATGAAAGCTTGATGACTCCTCTTTGAACCTTTGACTTCCTCTTAAGATGGGCGCATATGGAGGGTGATGGAGGATGAAGTGTCATGCCTTAGGATTTTTCTCATCAAACTCTCAAAGTGGGTGCATTTTGCCATAGGAGGAGGATAAGCATTTCGTACTTAGAAATTTTTTTTGCATGCCACTACCTTGAGCTGGCCGCATTTTGGGGTAGCTACAGGATAAAGCTCATGCCTTAGCCATTTTTCCTGACTTCTTCAATCATGGGCGCATTTCTTGCCTTGAGGAGGATGAAACTTCACTTAGAAACTTTTCCAACACCTTGATCAAGGATGGCGCATTTGGAGGTGGCAGGTGGATTTTCAACACTTAAAATATTTT
>VDFB02077814.1:0-10109 GCA_007258455.2 Sequoia sempervirens
CACTGGGGCATGGATGCATGACATGCATGCTGTCTCCATTGATTCTCTCACCGACCGTATTAGATGTGAGTAGATGAACGGTCAGAAAAATCTACGGGTCGTCTTCATCCTTCGTTTCATGGACGAGTGCCTCTTAAAAGACATCGATTTCAGTCTTCAATCGAATCTTTATTTCATGGATTTCATGGTTTCCAATTTTCCACGTAAAAGGGAAGATGAGTAAGTACTAAGTACTTGTGGAAAAGTTGTGGAAGATAATTCAATTTGTGAGTTGATGTCACAAGGCAATTGGATCGCATAAAGCATTTCATTTGGAAAGAAAATCTGCAACATAAGTTGTGGAATACGTCGTTTCTAATAACCATCAATCCAATCCGCGTTGGAATTTTCCATTCAAGGGAGCCAGCAAAAGAACACCAGAATTGGATATGAAACTTATCTGGCAGTACAATAATTGCAAGGCAGTGGCTATCCAGCCCCAGGAATGCACTGGGGCATGGATGCATGGCATGCATGATTGGATATGAAACTTATCTGGCAGTACAATAATTGCAAGGCAGTGGCTATCCAGCCCCAGGAATGCACTGGGGCATGGATGCATGGCATGCATGCTGTCTCCATTGATTCTCTCGCTGGCCGTATTTTACTGCAAACTCTGTCGTCCCTACTCTCTCCTCTCAACATATTTAGATATTTATTTACATATAAAATTATTTTTAATTGCTAAATGAGTATTAAAACAATGATAGATGCAATTTAGGGTTGTAAACTATCAAATTTATTCACATTTATTTTTGTTATTTGGAGATAGAAAATGAGAAATAAAAGCATAAAAATATGATATGACGCATCATGCATTCAATGGGAGCATTCATGGAGTTGTAGTCCCTTCTCATTTATTTCCCAATTTTAAAATTTTTACAGTTTTATCCATTTAATTTGTTTTATTGCTATTTATTAATTTTCATGTACATTTTTTTTCATTTTAATTTTTAATAGATACAATTTTGTTCTTATTATACTTAATATTAGTGATTGAATATTACAAAATCTTATGAGATTTGATTGGAAAAATAATAATCCAAGAAAATCAAAACATTATTATTAAAGAACATGAAAAATATGGTTGCACTTATCTTTAAAATATTTAAAATGTCTTTATTATGTATTATATTTATATAATGCAAATTTAATTCTATAAAATATTATATTTATTATATATTCTATTTAATAGTAAAAATTATTAAATATAAATATAAAATTATTATAATTAATAATTAATACATTTTTATATAATACAAATTAATTTAACATGTAGATATAATGCAACACATAATTACTATATAATACATATTATATATATATATATAAATAACTTATAATCATATCATATATAATATTATATAATTAAATTTGAGAGGGAAAATATTAATTTAAGAAATTTAAAACATAATTATTAAAAAGGATGGAAAATATGATGACATTTATATTTTCAAAAATTAGTATTTATGTTTAAAAAATTTAAATGTATTTATTATATGTTATTCCCATCATGTAAAGACTAATAACCTAAGTATAACATTCAATATGCTATCTCCCATTATTAGAGTATTATTTCAACAAGAGGTTATTCAACATTACATACTTAAACTAATTCTAACATTATACTATTAGATGCATCACATCCATGCATCATCCATGAATAATACATATAGTAGTTATTAACTAAGAATTAAGTTTAGATATAATACATAATACATTTTTATATAATATAATAAAAATTAATATGTAAATATAATGCAATATATAATTACTATATGTATTATAGTATGTATAATCCAATGTACTATATAATTACTATCATACATTGGATTATAGTATTATATAGTAATTATATAATCCAATGTATGATAATATAATTACTATATGTATTATCCAAGTATTATATAGTATGATAATCTAATGTATTATATAGTATAATAAGAACAAAATTGTACCTATTAAAAATTAAACTAAAATTAAAATGAAAAAAAATGTACATGCAAATTAATAAATAGCAATAAAACAAATAACATGGATAAAATTGTAAAAATTTTAAAATTAGGAAATAAATGAGAAGGGACTACAACCCCATGAATGCTCCTATCATGCATGATGCCTCATATCAGATTCTTATGGACTTGACACATGCTTTTATTTCTCATTTTCTATCTCCAAATAACAAAAATAAATGTGAATAAATGTGATAGTTTACAACCCTAAGATTGCACCTATCATCGTTTTAATACTCATTTAGCAAGTAAAAATAATTTTATATGTAAATAAATATCTAAATATGTTAAATTAAAAAAATATTCTCAATAAAATAATTAAAATATTTGTATTATTTATATTAACTTTTCTTTATTTCTTATATACAAAATAAAATCTAAAATACTATTAAAAAAATTATTTAAAAAAAAACTATTATGAAAAAAAATTAAATATGAAAAACATTACATATAAACATGTTAAAAATTAATAAATATAAAAAACATTAAAAATAAAATTTAAAGAAGTGAAAAAAAAGAAACATAAGGCAGTCCGCACAAGGCATATACAATTTATATTTATATTTAATAATTTTAAATGCATTATATTTACATGGTTGAAATTGTTGAGAGGACAGGGTTACGGACGACAGAGTTTGCAGTAAAATACGGCCGGCGAGAATCAATGGAGACAGCATGCATGCCATGCATCCATGCCCCAGTGCATTCCTGGGGCTGGTAGCCACTGCCACAGCTGGAAGCCCACGTCAGCCAACACTTCCCTTTAATCTTCGGAGTCATAAATGTCTACTATTCCAAACCCTTTCCGGATATGCTTAAAAACATTCTTTGCAAGCAGCTTTGTAAAGATGTCTGCTAGTTGTTCGTTGGATCTGCAAAACTCAAGATATATAACACCATGGTTCACCAATTCTCAAATAAATTAATGTCTTGTATCAATATGTTTGGTTCGTTTATGAAAGACATAATTTTTAGATAAAGCAATTGCTAAATTATTATCACAATTGTAGTTAGGGTAAAAATCTTAGGGCAAATGTATAAACAAATTATAATGAAACCCTAACAAACACAATAGAGCACAAACTAGCATGAAATGAAAACAAGAAAGAAAAGGAAACCAATCTCCAATCTAGATTTGATTTATCTCCATTGCTCTTCTCCATCTGCATGATAATGCAAGATTTTGAAGGTTTAATTGTTGATTGCTCAATTTCATAGCATAACGTTGAGATGAAAGATGATAGAAGAAGATAAATAAATAAATAAATAAATGAAAAGATTGAAAGAATTTTGGCAGAGTAAGGATACTAGAAGAAGATTCATGTAAAATGGCCTATGTGAGGCTAGATTTATAGGAAAGAGTTGATATGTTTCGATGGCTAAGATTAAAAGTCAATTGTGTGATGTGTATGGCTAGGATTAAAAATTGATTTTAGTGCTTATGGCGCATATTCAGTGGGTTATGACATGATGCTAAAATTAAGATGTGAAGGAATACGTGAGATTCTTTTATTTATTTTGGAGGAAAATATGTCTATGACTGACAAATAAGTGGGACTAAAAATAGGATGTGAGTGGGAATATTATAATTTAAATAATAAATTATTGAAATTATTTGTGCATGTGAAGAGTTGTAGTCATGTGACACATGTTGCAATGTGGTAATAAGTGAGGGATTAATTCAAATATTTAATTTGAATTATTTTGAGACATGTGAAAGTGAATTAATGATGCAATGATAGAGGAAGTAACAATCACACTTGATTACAATTTTCACAATCAGGGACTCAATCCCTTCTCTTCCTTCAAGTTCACAAGAAATCTACTCAAATCAATTCTACAAAGGCAGAAGACTGAATTTTCACCCCTTCTGACCCAAACAAGTTTAATTATCTTCTTCGATCTCATTAGAAACTTCAATACAAACATAAAAAACCTTTACAAAGACTGTCCCCTTCTTGAATTCACCATTCTTTCATGACTGTCCTAAACTTCTAGTAGCCAACCCTTAAGCAACTGCCAAACATAACATTTGTTTTTTACCATACTTTTTGACTATGTTTAGCCTTTTGAGCACCCACAATTTTTTTTTAAATCATATCCAAAAACCAATATATGTTTCTTTGGAAAGAAATTCTCAAACCATGATTGTACCATTCCAAAATAGGCCTAATTAGGCTTAGGAACACTAGGGTCTTATTGGTTCTCCTATCTCCTGACTTTATTTTTCCTAATCAACACTTGGAACACTTCAAATAGGGTCTTTTTATGCTAATTAGACTCTCAAAACTTTTATTACACAATTATTCTTACAAACCCTTGTTACTAGGCTTGAACATTACTCACAATGCAATACATTATTAAGACAGTCAATAAAACAATGCCTTTAAGCATATAAACTCTCCAAACCCAATCTCAAAATGAATCAAAAATACATTTAACATGTCCCAATTAACTTTTCTCAAAAGGAAAACTTTTACATCATTAAACCTCAAAAAATTGACTGTGCACAAGTAATTGTCTAAATTTTTCATAAATTACAATCTTAGGGATTCATTGTATCAACCCAAATCCAAGCATTACAAATCTACAACTCTGGAATCTTGTAGAACACATATTAAACTCCCTCTACACCAATTTTGAGGAGATTTCACTAGCTAGAAATTGAGAAACACAATTATCTTTAGTCACTACTTACCTTAACAGAGGGTTTTGACTGGTTTTGCAAAAATAACAATATCAGATTCAAAACTAGACCAATCTACATGAAACAAAACCAAATGGAAGGTGATTGAGAAACCTAACATTTACCATCAATTATAAACCATTTCTTACCCATGCAGGGTAGTACACAACAAGAACATAGTGATTTTATGTGAAGTAATGCATAAAATAGTGATTTTATTCATTCATTTTCTTATATCCAATCACCCACACCTTCCAAAATGGTTACAAGGCCTTTTACATACATTACAACATGTCATTTCAGTTTCCAACTACCTTCTACTGACCTAGAACACAATTGACCTTTCACCTTCCATGTTTCATCATCTTTTGCATATTTGTGACAACTTTTGAATATATTGCCATCTTTTACAACTTTTGGACAAATTTCACATTTTGACACAAAACTTACATGAAAAATGACTCAAATGATCCTAGAGAAATTTTGAAACATCAAAATTGGTCATCCTTCAAGATTTACTTCATGGAAACATGACATTTCCAAGGTGCTCCTGCACCATACTCTTGCCCAAATGAATTTCAAGCCCTCTTGAATTTGAAGTTGTCAACAAATCTCCATCCCTTGTTTTCTATGCTTCTATTCTACCTTGAAATTTCTCTCATTCATCTTCATCTTCACCTTAGGTTTCATTTTGACCATGCAAATCAATCCTCTATCTTGCTTGCCAACATTGGGCTACTTCTCAATGTTCATCTCAACACTTTGTCCTTCTCCTATCTGTTGCATCTTGATCTGTAAATTGACCCCTGTCCAAAATATTAGCATAACAAAGAAATGATATATAGCTTCTATCACAATACCTCCACATGTCTTCAATTCTTTGAAATTCTCCACGACCAATTCATCCTTGATCATTTCTTCATCCAATCTTAACACCAACTCAATATCTCCTTCCTATGAAATTAGGTTCTTCATCTCTTCTTCATCTTCATGCTTGGGAATATCTTCATCTTTGAATTCTTCTTAAGCATCCTCAAATGTTTCTTCTTACTCTTTTATCTTCCTTAATTTCCTTCTTCTCCTTCTAAATATCTTCTAAATGAGCCATACCACTTTCCTCTTCATGGTCAAGTGTCAATTGAATGCTTGTCTATACAACTGTTTCATCCTTATCATAGACTACTAGAAATATTCTTCCAATCTTCTCATCTCTTGCTTTAACTCTTTCTTCAATGCTACTATTTCTCTGTCCATCTTCTCTTGTCTTTTTCTCTTTTTCCTCTTTTCCCCTACTTGCAAATGTGTTGTTAGCACTCCCATCTTGTTCTCTACTCAAGCAAGCTTCTCCCTGCTTTACAATGTCTCAACTTTTTCTTCCCTCTCTTGGCAGCAACCAAGTTCTTCTTAACTTGCACACAACTACAACCACAAACTCTCTACCCAACATGTTTTGTGCTCTAGTACCACTTTGATGCAATGCTAGAGGAAGTAATAATCACACTTGAATACAATTTTCACAATTATAGACTCAATCCCTTCTATTCCTTCAAGTTCACAAGAAATCTACTCAAATCCATGAATTCTAAAAAGGCACAATAATGATTTTTCACCCCTTATGACCCAAACAAGTTTAATTATCTTTTCAATCTCATTAGAAGATTCAATACAAACATAAAAAACCCTTAAAAAGAATGTCCCCTTCTTGAATTCACCATTCTTTCATGACTATTCTAAACATCTAGAAGCGAACCCTTAAGCAATTGTCAAACATAACATTCATTTTAGACCATACTTTCTAACTATGTTTATCCTTTTGAGCACCCACAAGAGTGTTTTAAATATATACAAAAACCAATATATATTGCTTTGGAAAGAAATGCTCAAACCATGACTGTGCAATTCTAAAATAGGCCTAATTAGGCTTAGGAACACTAGGGTCTTATTGGTTCTCCTATCTCTTGACTTGATTTCTCCTAATCAACACTTGGAACACCTCAAATAGGGTATGTTTATGGTAATTAGACTCTCAAAAGTTTCTTTTCACAAGTAATTTTACAAACCCTTGTTACTAGGCTTCCACATTACTCATAATACACTGTATTATTAGGATGGTCGATAAAACAATGACTTTAAGCATATAAACTCTCCAAACCCAATCTCAAAATGAATAAAAAATGCATTTAAAAAATTTTCCCAATCAACTTTTCTCAAAAGGAAAACATTTATATCATTTAAAAGTTCCTCAAATATTGATTGTGTGCAAGTAATTTTCCAAAATTTTCATAAATTACAGTCTTAGGGATTCATTGCATCGACCCAAATCCAAGCATTACAAATCTGCAACTCTAGAATCTTTTAGAAAACATCTTAAACTCCCTCTACACCAATTTTGAGGAGATTTCACTAGTCAAAAATTGAGAAACACAATTTTCTTTAGTCATTGCTTACCTAATAGAGGATTTTGACTGGTTTTGCAAAAATAACAATATCAGATTCAAAACAAGACCAATCTGCTTGAAACAAAAATCAAATGGAAGATGATTGAGAAACCTAACATTTACCATCAATTAGAAACCATTTCTTGCCCATGCAGGGCAATACACAACAAGAACATAGTGATTTTCTATGAAATAATGCATAAAATAGTGATTTTATTCATTCAATTTCTCATTTCCAATCACCCATGCCTTCCAAAATGGTTACAAGGCCTTTCAAAGACATTACAACATGTAATTTCAGTTTCCAAATACCTTCTAATGACCTAGAACACAACTGACCTTTCACCTTCCATGTTTAAATAATCTTTTGCATATTTGTGACAACTTTTGAATATATTGACATCTTTTACAACTTTTGGATAACTTTTACATTTTGACACAAAACTTACATGAAAAATGACTCAAATGACCCTAGAGCAATGTTGAAACATCAAAATCGATCATCCTCTAAGACTTACTTCGTGGAAACATGACATTACCAAGGTGCTCCTGCACCAATTAATTAAATAAATGAGATTTATTTAATTAATTGGGAAGGTGATTAACTAGAATAAATGGGATAAGTGGGATAATGTAATGACCTAGGGTAAAATATTACAAGATGTCTCACTAGGTCAGGAATGACTGGGTAATGTTATGACATGGAGAATTTTGGGTGTCTACATTTTTCCCCTTGTTGAGATGATGTTTGAAATGGTGATATTTATGTCAAGCAACATCATTTGAAAGAAGCTTAGGTATGGATAGAGGAAAAAATGATGATTCCTCAGCCACTTGAGGAAGTGAGGAGTAAGATGAATTAAGGAAAGGGATGATAGAAGAATATGATGATGCAAAATATATGAAGAAATGGGATGATGATGTAGGATATGGTAATGATGATGATGTCCCCTCGTGAGGATAGGTGAGTTGGAAAAATATGGGATTCTCTCAAAATAAATGAAACGATGAATGATACAAGATAGGAATTGGATGAAAGAGAAGAATGACAAGTTATGCTACAATAAAGTGAGAAGTCATATGTTTGATATAGCACTAGATATTATGCACCAAGGTATTTAAGGACCAAAGTGATGATGTGTCTCGTGCCCCAACATAATAAAACCTTGTCTAGATACAAGATATGAATATTAGCTAGGAATGATTTGAATTTGATGCAAATTCAAATTGAAATGATAACACACACAAGAAAGCAAGCAAGCATGCAAAAATGATACAAAAACAACCAAGGTATTTCCCCTATCAAGTTGTAAACCAATGAGTAATTGATTGAGTGATTGATTGATGATGATAGTGTTGTCATTGTAGGGAAGGATATATCCCTATATCAACACAAGGTTGATTGATTGTTTGATTTATTGATTGATGAATTGATTGATTAGGTTTACAACATGGGTAGGATCAAGACCAAAGGATGTGAGTGGATAATTTTTACAAACCCTTGTTAGTAGGCTTACACATTACTCACAATGTGCTGCATTATTAAGGCAGTCAATAAAACAATGACTTTAAGAATATAATCTCTCCAAACCCAATCTCAAAATGAATCAAAAATACATTTAACAACATGTCCCAATTAACTTTTCTCAAAAGGAAAACTTTTACATCATTAAACCTCAAAAAATTGGCTATGCACAAGTAATTTTCTATATTTTTCATAACTTACAGTCTTAGGGATTTATTGTATCAACCCAAATCCAAGCATTACAAAACTACAACTCTGGAATCTTGTAGAACACATATTAAACTCCCTCTACACCAATTTTGAACACAATTTTCTTTAGTCACTACTTACCTTAATAGAGGGTTTTGACTAGTTTTGCAAAAATAACAATATTTGATTCAAAACTAGACTAATCTGCATGAAACAAAAACCAAATGGAAGGTGATTGAGAAACCTAACATTTACCATCAATTACAAACCATTTCTTTCCCATGCAGGGTAGTACACAACAAGAACATAATGATTTTATGTGAAATAATGCATAAAATAGTGTTTTTTCCATTCAATTTCTTATCTGCAATCACCCACACCTTCCAAAATGGTTACAAGGCCTTTTAAATACATTACAATATGTCATTTCAGTTTCCAACTACCTTCTACTGACCTAGAACACAATTGACCTTTCACCTTCCATGTTTGCATCATCTTTTGCATATTTGTGACAACTTTTGAATATATTGACATCTTTTACAACTTTTGGACAAATTTAACATTTTGACACAAAACTGACATGAAAAATGACTCAAATGACCCTAGAGAAATTTTAAACCATCAAAATTGATTATCCTTTAAGATTTACTTCATGGAAACATGACATTGCCAAGGTGCTCCTGCACCATACTCCTGCCCAAATGAATTTCAAGCCCTATTGAATTTGAAGTGTCAACAAATCTCCATACCTTTTTTTCTATGCTTCTAGTCCACCTTGAAATTTCTCTCATTCATCTTCATCTTCACCTTAGCTTTAATTTTTTCCATGCAAATCAGTCCTCTATCTTGCTTGCCAACACTGTGCTACTTCTCAATGTTCACCTCAACACTATGTCCTTCTCCTATTTGTTGCATCTTGATCTATAAATTGTTCCCTATCCAAAATATTAGCATAACAAAGAAATGATATATAGCTTCTACCACAATACGTCCATATGTCTTCAATTCTTTGAAACTCTCCAAGACTAATTCATCCTTGATCATTTCTTCATCCAATATTAACACCAACTCAATATCTCCTTCCTCTAAAATCAGGTTCTTCATCTCTTCTTCATCTTCATGCTTTGGAATATCTTCATCCTTGAATTCTTCTTAAGCATCCTCAAATGTTTCTTCTTACTCTTTTATCTTCCTTAATTTACTTCTTCTCCTTCTAAATA
>VDFB02077815.1:0-22810 GCA_007258455.2 Sequoia sempervirens
AATCTTGTTCCAGTTAGAAAGAAGAATGGAGAAATAAGGTTATGCGTAGACTTCCGTAACTTGAACAGAGCCTCTGAAAAGGATAATTATCCTTTGCCTTCATTAGATGAGGTGTTACAAATAGTGAATGGTTCACAAATGATGTCCTTCTTGGACGGATATTCAGGATATAACCAAGTGATGGTTGAACAAGAAGACAGACTAAAGACAGCGTTCACCACGAAATGGGGAACCTTTGCATACAGGGCGATGCCTTTCGGCCTAATCAACGGAGCCACTTTCCAGCGAGCTATGGACATCGCCTTTCGAGATTTGGTAGGAAAGTGCATAATCATATACATGGATGACCTGACTGTGTTCTCAAAGAAAAGAGGGGACCATGTCGAGGATTTAAGAAAGATATTTCAAAGATGCAGAAGATTTGGTGTCTCCTTGAACGCTAAGAAATGTTCATTTGGTGTGACAGAGGGTAAATTATTGGGTCATGTCATCTCAGAGAAGGGTATTTCAATTGACCCCGAGCATATTGAAGCTATCTCAAGGATCGGCTTGCCAAGTAGTCAAAAAGAATTAAGATCATTCTTCGGCAAGATTAATTTTGTGAGAAAGTTCATAACTGGATTTGCTGAGATAATAAGGCCGCTAAATGAGATGCTAAAGAAGAATGCTAAGGTTGAGTGGACCCCACAAGCTAGGAAGGCTTTTGATAAGATTAAGCAAGCTATAGTGGACGCTCCAGTGTTGGTTAGTCCAGATTATACAAAGCCCTTTTATCTATATTCATTCGCTTCAGAGCATACTTGTGCAGCAGTGTTGACACAAAGAACAGAGGAAAAGGATGAGCACCCGATTGCTTTTATGAGTGCTCCACTAAAAGAAGCTGAGTTAAGATATCCCAGCGTTGAAAAACAAGCATATGCTTTGGTGAAGGCTGTTAAGAAGTTTAGACATTACCTTTTGAGAAGCAAAGTTCATGCAATAGTTCTAGATGCCACGGTGAAAACTTTGCTGATGCAAAATGAATTAGGAGAAAGAAGAGGCAAGTGGGTCGCCACTCTGCAAGAATATGATATCGAAATACAACCCATGAAGTTGGTCCGAGGACAGGCTTTAGCACAGACAATCGCAATGGTGGGTCCAGAATTAGTACAACAAACGTATGTATTGGAGGAGGTATCTCCAGGGGAGTGGTACGACAACACCGTTTATTACTTGTTGAATCATAAGTGCCCTCGCCACCTGAATCCAATCCAGCGAAGAGCATTGAGAATGAAAAGTCAAAGGTTTATGCTCCAGGGATCAGTGCTTTACAGGAGAAACTATGAAGGAATTTATTTGAGATGTGTAGGAAAACAAGAAGCAAAACAGTTGATGGAGCATTTCCACGAAAAGTTTGGGACTGGACATGGGAGTAGTCTAGCCACGACTCACCAGATTTTAAGGGCTGGATATTATTGGCCCACGCTCTTTAAAGATACATATGAGCATGTAAAGGCTTGTCACATCTGTCAAACAGCAGCGAATAAAGGGAAACACCTAGCTATGCCTTTGCAACCAGTGATTGAGGTTAGGCCCTTTGCAAAATGGGGACTGGACTTTATTGGCATGATTAACCCGCCGTCTTCGGGCCAACACAGATACATTTTGACAGCTACAGATTATTGCACCAAATGGACAGAGGCTCAAGCTTTGAAGCAGTGCATGATAGATGTGGTCATTAGGTTCCTTGAGGAAAATATTGTCACAAGATTTGGGTGCCCTCACGCCATAGTATGCGATAATGGTCCAGCTTTCTCATCACTGAAATTTTCAAATTGGGCATTCGAGTATGGAATTACACTGAAATTTTCTTCTAATTACTATCCACAGGGGAATGGACTAGCAGAGTCCACCAATAAGAATTTATTGAATGCTATCAAGAAGCTGTTGGACAAGAATCCAAAAGATTGGCACACGTAGCTGAGGTTTGCTCTATGGGCAGACAGGATTAGAACGAAGAGTTCCTTAGGGACATCTCCCTACCATTTGGTCTACGGACAAGATCCAGTTTTTCCAGTACAAATAAGGATCCCAACTCTCCAGTTCATTCAAGAATATCTCGAAGGAGAGGATCAAGTTCAAACAAGATTGTCTCAGTTGATGCATCTAGAAGAGAAAAGAGATGAAGCTCTTGAGAATCTGGCAAAACACCAGGCGGTAGTGAAAAGATGGTTTGATAAACAAGCTAAAATCAAGTCTTTCCGGATTTCTGACTTGGTTTTATACTGGGACAAGGCCCACGAGAAGAAAGGAGATCATGACAAGTTCGATAAGTTGTGGCTGGGCCCGTATCAAATTTCCGAAATCCTGGGAGATAATGCATTTAGATTGCGTACACTGATAGGGGAGGATGTCCCGTTGCCCGTCAACGGACAATTCCTCAAGCATTATTTCCAGTCCTAGGTTCTCTCTGAGAGCCTGCTTTGTAACATAGTAGATTAGATTTGCTTTCCCGTTTGTTTGCTTTCCCGTTCGCTTTCCTTTTTCGTTTTTGGTTTTGGTTTGTTGCCCTTTGGGTTTTTGTTTTGGCGTTCTTCCCTTCAGTTGTCCACTCAAGTGGTTTTGGTTTGGAATGGGCGAGGATTTTAGGGTTTCCCGCTACGAAGGGGGTGATGATGATTTAACATTCACAACATGGTTTCTTTCCGCTGGAATTTGCATAAATTTTTGAAAAGACTAAGGTTGTTTTCCTCTTGTCATTATCCAGTTTGGATTAAACTCGTCTTGGGAGGTTAACGCGTTATTGTGTCTCAACACATGAGTCTGAAGATCCTAGATATATTACCTATCTCCATTCTGAGTCATTTTGGTTTCTTGGGAGAGGTCTTGGCAAGTGAAAATTTTACATCTTGCTTCAGGGCCACTACAATTCTCAAACCCATTGGAGGCTTCATCGCCTGCCAACCAATCGAGGAATTGACGGAGAAATCAAAAGAGAAAATATTCTTGAAAGAAATATCTGAAAAATAAGAAAGAAATGAGAAAATGAGAAATGAAAAAAAAAAAAATATTATGAAATATTGGTTTTGGGAACATACGAGTAACTCCACCGGGGCTATGGACGCCCGGCCGGCAGTGGAGCAATATTCGTGAGAATTGTAGCGACAACCTCGTCGGGGCTATGGACGCCTGACTGGCAGCGAGGCAATGTCAAGGATGCTTTTGAAGTTAAGATATTTATATAACTTGCGACAGCCGATTCCAGAAGTCGAGATGGTTTAGAGATGGAATGAATGCACACACTCACAGGGTCTTGGATGAAAGTGTTCTGATCCAATATCAGATTCTTATCCCCTTTTGAGTGACTGTCTTTTCTGTATGATGGTTTGAGGAAGATTTAATCAAGGTTCAATTCTTAAAATGTTTTTCAACACTTTCCCGTGGAGTCGCCAGATGTTGTGACCTTTTCACACATCGCCCCATTCAAAATGGGGACCCCTAAATTTTTGCTCCATTCTGGTCTTTTGGCTTTGGTTTTGTCTCTCTTTCTGCTCCTTTTCTGCTATCTGCTTTCCGGGGACGTTCCCATCTGCAAGCTTAAACGTAAAACTTGGCCAAGTCTGATATTAGGGTTTCACATCTTTAGGTTACTTTGGGGTCAAATTGAGTTGGTTGGTCAACTTTTGGGCCTAGCACTGCTATTACAATGCTTCCAGCAAGTAACCCCTAAATTTTCACTGAATTTTGCCAACTTTCTATTTTTAGTAAGTGTTGAATTGGGGTTGATTTTCTCGAGATTTCCACATTTTGACAACTTCATTACATTCTGAACACCTCAAGTTCATTTCTGGCAAAATTTGAGCAAAAACAGATGACTTGCTATTTTTAGCATTCCAGCTTCCAGAGCAGATTCTAGGGTCTACATGTTACATTTTCTAACGCATGTCTGGAGATTCTTTGTGGGTTTTTCGAGACCTTCGCAGTGATATGACATGCAAAGCAGGGTAACGACTTTCAGCATTCGGCCGTCGAAGGCCGATATTAGGGTTTGCATGCAGAATTTCTCAGCGCATGTCGGCATATTCTTTCTAGATTTTCCAAGAGCTTCGCAACGGTGTAACATGCAAGTGGAACTGGTCACTTTTCTGAAACTTGCTATTTTTAGCCAGTCCTTGCATGTTGAAAATTTTCTGGGTTTTTCTGGGTTCTTCAAAAAATTTCGGGCAGTGTGACATGCAAAATCATCTGATGACTGGTTGGCCACTTTTTCAGCCACTTTCTATTTTTAGCAGGTACCACTTAGGCAGCTGCTCAGCATTTCAGAACCACGAACTGATCATCATGCAATTGAAACGAGGTCAAACAGAGCTCATCTGAAGAACACGCAAGAAAATTAGGGTTTCGAGCTTGAGAGCTAGAAATGAGGAATCAGACGTCAAAATATCCAAAACTGAAGTATCCACCATGATCAGTATCCTTCAGGGAGTCTGCTGGCAAAATTTGAAGACAATCGGAGCACTTACTATTTTTAGTAAGGTATTCTCGACGCAGGCTATAAATAGAAAGTCAATCTCGGGCGCCGGCGCAAACAAGCAAGTTCACCAACGAGGAGCACGCTGTCCAAATTTCAAGTCAAACGGAGATAAGGAAGCCTCAGAAACAAGCACTTACTATAAATAGTAAGTCACTTCAAAAGCAGCTATAAATAGCAAGTCGACATCAAGTCTCAGTATGAACAGGTCGAACATGTGATGAGGGATCCTTGGCGCGAATTTCAAAACAAACGGAGTTTGCAGAGAATGAAAATCAAACATTTGCTATTTTTAGCAGGCCGGGGCAGAGAAATTAGGGTTTCCTAAAATCAAGGGCAGAACAAGACAGTCACTCCAAAGCAGCATCCAGCTACGATTACCACACTTCAGGCAACCGGTACATGAAATTTGAAGACTTTCTGAGCAATTTCTATTTTTAGCAGATTGCTAAAAATAGCAGGTGCAGACAAGCACCAGGCATTAAAAGCACGAATCAGTCGAAATTCAGAGCAGGGCGAAAATCAGGCTTTCTGGAGTCAAAATTCAGTTGAAGGCGCGAAATTCAAGGAACTTTCCAAAAATAGAAAGTCAGGGCGAATTAGGGTTAGCAGGAGGAAATTATCCTAAATCTGGCAAGAGGCATAAAATCCACCAGGTTTGATAAAATTTGGAGTCCGGCATCAGAATTTACCTTGAGAAGCTGAAAATGAATGGAAAATTGACTAAGTCTGAGAAACTGAAAGCTGACCTAGGGAAATGCGCCTTACCTTGAAGAGGATGACTTGAAAATTTTACTAAGGCACGCAAATTAGAAGTTCTATGTGTCAAATGCGCCCAAGGATGTTGGAGTAAAAAATTGAATAAGGTGTTAAATTTAAAGTTCATACCCTTGTTTGCGCCTTAGGAAGAAGGTGGCACTTAGAAATTTGCTAAGTTTGGGAAACATGATGTTGACATGGTAATATGCGCCTAGACTTAGAGGGGTTCAAATGCGCCCAAAGCCTTGAAAAATGCTAAGGCATGGAAAATGAAAGTTCCCCCTTGCAAATGCGCCTTGAAGTTGAAGTCATGATGAAAAGTTACTAAGTGCCAAAACTGGATGCTCAATATGTCAACTGCGCCCTGAACTGAAGACATAAGAAATTCTCTAAGTGTCGGAATTGAAAGCTTCAGCTATGATTTGCGCCCCTCTTTGAAGGTGTTGGATATAAAAAATTTCTAAGGCGTAAAAATGGAAGTAAAGACCCCCAAATGCGCCCTTGAGTAGAAAGTGAGTTAGAAAATTTTCTAAGTCACGAAATTAAAAGTTCGCCTTGTGATATGCGCCTTGAAGCTCTATGTGTAATTTGCACCTGGATTCATCAAGTGCTAAACTGAAAGTTGGACCTCTCATTTGCGCCTGGAAAGGGATGAATTAAAATTGAAAGTTTAACATGCCATTTGCGCCTCAAATTGGAAGCAAGAGGCTTCATTTGCACCAAGCTTTAAAGTATTTCTAAGTCATTTAAAAGTGGAAGCTCCCCCATCAGAATGCGCCCCTCTTTAAGGATGTTGAAGATTTGCCTAAGGTGAAATTAAGAGTTGCCTATGTCAAATGCGCCTGAGCTTGTGAAGGTGTTGGATGAGATAATTCTCTAAGGCGTGAAAAGTGAAAGCTTCATGGGTGATTTGCGCCCCTCTTTGCAAGAACTTCAAACTCGCCCAAGACACAAGTTGAAAGCTCAACATGTGATATGCGCCCCACTATTGAATGAATTTCGAAATTTTTCTAAGTGTCAAGCAATTAAAAGGAGGACATGTAAAATGCGCCCAGGGTGAAATTTCAGCAAGCGTTGAAAATTAAAAGCTCCAGTAGTTATTTGTGCCTGGAGATTGAAACTAAAAGCTTGACTTGTAATATGCGCCTGGAGGGGGGAGTATTATAAATACACTAAGTGCTGAAATTGAAAGTTCCCCCTTCAATATGCGCCCAGCTTTGTGTGGAAAATTGGAAGTTGGAGGTCTAATTTGCGCCCAGGAGCTTGAAGAGAAAAAATTTCATCAAGTGTTTAAAATGGAAGCATAACATGTCAAATGCGCCCCTGAGCATTGAGGAATAGAAATTTTCTAAGTGTCAGCGAATTGGAAGCTCCGTGTAGTAAATGCGCCCTCAACCTTGAAGTCTACCATGGATTTGCGCCTGGAGAAGGAAAACACATGAAGTACGCCCAAGAACTTTGGAGGTTGGAAAATGTTTTAAGTGATAAAAAAGTTGGAAGCCGACCCTTGCATATGCGCCATAGGTAAGGATGAAGAAATGCTAAGTGTTCAAACTCGAAGTGTGAGACATCCAATGTGCCCAAGCTAGAGATGGAATTGAAATACGTCTAAATATGAAAATGAAAGTTCAACCCATGATATGCGCCCCCCTTTAATGAATTGAAGATGTTCGAATGTGTTCAGATTAAGGAGGGTCAACAAAGAAAAATTTCCTAAGGCATTAAAATTAAAAACTCAACCCATAACTTGCGCCTTTTAAAAGTAAAGGCTCAACTATTATATGCGCCTCAAGAGAAAAGAGTCATTTAATTTTTTATCAAGGCGTGAAGATAAAAAAAATTATTAAAGGCGTTGGAAGAGATTTAAATTTCTCTAGGCGATTAAATTCGAAATTTTCCTAGGTCGGAGAAATTTAAATTAAATTAATTATTTTCCTAAGTATTAAATAAAAAATTCCCCTTTAAATTTTGACACCTGAAATTTTAAAAATTCGGATGATTTCAAGTGAGGAGAATTTATTTTGGAGTTATTACGGACGGAAAATAAATTCAGCTAGCCATTTTAAAGTGTTGACCTCGAATTTTCATAGACGCTGGTAAAATAAATTAAAATGGCATTTGAATTAAATTTTAATAAATTAAATATACCATGAAGATTATTTCAAATCGAAGCAAAATGATTTTTTCGAAATCACTGGCAGTCGGGAGGGAAGTTTTAAATTTAAATCGAAGAAAGAATCTCCCTGAATAGCAAATTGCTATGACGACTGTAAGACGACTGGAATATTCTCTTTCAAATTTAGCAAATGCGTAAGTTATGATGAAGAGAATTAATGGCATCTGCTAAAATTAGCACCAGCTTTTGGTTATAAAAACTTTGAGGATTTTCATTTTCATCTCACAAAATTCGAAGCTGAAATTTATGCTGGTGAGTTGAGAGTGATTGTGGAGTTGTGAGATTTAATATTTTCAAGTTGAGAGTTGCTGAAAGTGTGAGAGGTGTTGAATTCGATTTTCAAGAAGCTTGAATTTCTCGAAGATTTGCGAAGTTGCTGAGATCTAAAGTTGCGAAGTTGCTGAGATTCGAAATAAAGTTTGAAGTGTAAGCTGCCGAGGTTGAGCATATTTATTTCTTCAAGTTGCTGAAGGTAAGTATTTAAAGTTGCTGCGATTTAATATTTTCAAAGTTGCTGAAAGTTGAAGGTTTTTCGAAATTGAAAGCTGAAAGGCTGAAATCGTTTATGCTGGAAGTCGAAATTGTTTGAACTTGGAATTGTTGAGATTTAAATTCTCTGAAGTTGCTGAATGTTTAGAATCAAATCAGAAGTAGAAATTGTTCAAACTTGTTGATTTAAAATCTTCGAAGTTGCTGATTTATAACTTTCGAAGAGCTGATTTGAAATTATTGAGACTTGCTGATTTGAACTTGCTAATTTGAAACTTTCGAACCTATTGATTTAAAATCTTCGAAGTTGCTGATTTATAACTTTCGAAGTGCTGATTTCAAATTGTTGAAACCTTGAAACTTGGTGATTTATAACTTCCGAACTTGCTGATTTAAAACCTTCGAAGTTGCTGATTTATAACTTTCGAAGTGGATGATTTAAAAGTTGTTGAAACTTGAAGCATTTTCCGGAGTTGGGATTGCTGGAGTTAATTTCTTACAAAGAACTGAAAATTCTTTTGGCTGCAAATTGTTGAAGTTCAAAGTTTAAATATACCGAGGTTTGAAGTCGAAGTTTACTGCTGAAGCTATTAACTCACATTTATTTTTTCCAGCCAACTCCATTCGCCAGCCGCCTCTCATCATCTTTTATTTTAAAAGTTCGAAGTGTAATATTTGCTTCTTGTTTTGCAGATGGCCGAGGGACGAAAAGCTGATGTTGCTGGAACAAGCAAAGCTGGAGCTAAGGCTGGGAACACCGAAGCTGTCAAAGAAAACGCCTCCAGGCAGGCGATCATCAAAAGTTTGAAGAAGTCTTTTATTCCGGAGTCGAAGATTGTGTCGAAGTTTGGAAACTTGACGGACACCAACCTTGGGCCTTTCAACCTCGAGGCTTTCATGCGCAGAATGTATGGGCAAGGTGGCAATCTTCCGACAGAAGCATCGCGCAACATTGTCAAGAGCAGGTTATATGCAGCGGCCGGGTTCCAGCCAGCAGTTCATTGTCCAGAGCTGATCTTGGAGTGCGCCAACTTTTACAACTCAGATGATCGGACTATTGTTTCTCCAGATGGTATGATATTGGCCAACTTTGCACCTAACGCAATTGGCGAGGCGTTTAGGATACTGGCTACAGATAAAATGCTGTACAAATCCAAAGAAAAGGCCGACAAGATGTATGCCACGTCCTTCGAGAAGTGGATGAAGAGGATCAACACCACTTGGATGCAAAAACCAAAGCCTCCTGCTGCCAGGCTGCCAAAGCAGATAATTTCAAAAGAGCTGAAACAGGAGTACTGCGATATAATTATGTTGCTCAGCAGGGTTAACGGCAGCCCGCAGTCATTTGTGTTCAAGCCATGGATGTTCTTTTACATTAGTGTAGTGCTCGAAGGGAAGGTGGAAGTAAATTGGGCTCAGATGATAAGTGACAACATTGATGAGCAGTTCCGGAATTTGAAGAGAACGAGAACATTCTACATGAGCTCGTATGTTATTTACATGCTTGCTCGAATGACAAAATATAGAGGGTTGGCATACCAGGAACCAATTGGCTGTGGTTTTAATCAGTTCAAGATTCACGAATCTTGTAGACAGTTGCATCTCACACACACAGCTGACTTCAAGAGAGTAAATGATGCTTTCACCATGTATATCACAAGGACCCTTCAGCGGAGGTTGCAACAGAGAATATCTGAAGAGGCACAGATGTTGATAGAAGAGTATGGGTTTTGGTTCGTCCAATTCCCGAAGTTTACTTATTTAAGGCTGCCGGGGTACGACTCATACGTCTACAAATTACCTAGGTACCCAACCAACAGGATAATACTGCTTGAGTTGTCTAGGCAATTGGTGGCCTACGACAAAATCATAAGGAGAAAGAAGAAGGGAGGCTTGCACTTTCCCATTGTGTTGGGAAACTCACTTGAAGAATGCCCCACTTTGCAGGCAGCCAAGGAAGCTGAAGATGAATTAAAGTTCTATAAGTTGACTCTTCATACTAGCCGGCAAGATTTTGATCCTCGAGGAAAGATTGGAACAGTTCAGGGTGAGGAGTACAGACACAGAGCTCACTTAGAAGATTTTTGGGCGAATGCTGGAGATGAGGCTGAGATTAGAAAAAGAATGTTTTCGAGGTTGCCTCTTAAATTAATCAGAGAATGTGAAGTGGTCCAAGTGTCGGATCAGGTCGAAGAGGATGCCAGGCTTATTCATCCAGATTATAAATCTATAAAGAACACGCCGATCCCACCACTAAATTGGGCTGAGCCGGAGATTACGGATTTAGACACTTTGTCTATTCCCGTCTTGACTTTCACAAGGGCTTGGGTAGAGGAACACGTTCACAGATTGAGGAGAAGGTCGGTTGCCTTCGCATACGACCTCATGGGTGATAAAAGGCCACCAGTGTTGGCGAAAAGGAAGAAACAGATTGCCCGGGTTATGGAGCCACCACAGCAGGAAGAGTCCGTTCAACCGGAACCTCAGGGATCAGAGGACACATCATCTACTCAGTTGGTGACCCATTCCTCCAGCGTGCGCGAAGTCTCACTATTTGTAGATCAGAGGGCTCAAAGGAATGAAGAGCCAGAGGTTGGAGAGGTTAACCAACCAATGCCGAGAGAGTTGGATACTCAGAGTGCTAATCAGCCAGACGAAGGGGAAGAGACAAAAACGGATACCCACTTTGATTATGCCTTCGAAGAAGAAGACGTCATTGGGTCAAGGGTTGGAGCTCATGAGGAGAGTGATCAAAACATTGAAATAATTGAGCCTCAACAGAATGTTGCTCGGGAGGAGATTCGTGAAGTGGAGGCAACTGAAGAGCAGCCCCTTATCATTTACGATATTCAGCACAATTGGCTCTCACAGGCAATCAGGAGGGATCAGGACGATGATGCTAATCTGGCAATCGAAATGGAGGAGCTTCTAAACAGAACAAGTAAGTCGCCTAAAAGGAAGAGAGCAAGGAAGTATATGAAAATGGAGACTAATGAGGCCGGTGCACGCAGCCTCCATATTGCTGTTCCAAGAGAAGATCATGATTTAAGTGACGCAATGCCAGAAAATTACACGGTCACAACAATTGAATTGGGACGTCCCTCCGGAGCGCAAGTGATTTAGGAGGCTGAAAGTTCATTCCAGGCATTGAAGGACAGGCTGGTGAAAGAGGAAGGGAAGTATAAAAGACTGAAGAAGAGCACAAGGCATTGGTCGAGTATGTGCAACATCTAGCACATCCAGTTGCTCAAGAGAATCCAGTGGTAGAGCTTCCGCCTAAGCTACCACGAGAGCCAATCAGTGAGCTTGAGGAGATAAGGAGAGCTGTACGAAAGGGAGACAAGTGGATAAGCGGTGTCCGCACTAAGGCAGAAAAATTCATGGCTGATCTTGTCTCATTGTTTCAGAGTGCATCTGGTATCCTTCCACGCTTAGATGGTGTCGAGCAAGCTTGGGGAGACACCCATATTTTTCAAGACAAAACTATTCCTCGCCTTGCTGTTTTGATGCGTGTGCCCACGCAAACTTTGGTGAATGAAGGAGTTATCCAGGCAGGCGACAGATATGATTTTCGTGGGTGGCATTCGGCTGCATTCACGGGAAAGGGCTTCTTCGACACGGCAGCTGTGGAGTCCTCTAGGATCAAGAAAGCAATGAGGAATATTCACGAGGGTATCCTCAACACGTTGGATGCGTTGTTCGCAAGGAGGCTAACTCATGAGGAGGTAGAGGTGGAAGGACTAAAGGCAAGATTGCGGCCTTTCTTCTCTGAGATGAGGACGTTTTCCCAGCTTGACTTTGAAAACATCTCTACGTTTTCAACAATTATTCAGAGTACACAGGATTCTATTGCGGCCTGGGGAAAGTCTTGTGATAAACATGACCAGATAGTGGCCATCCTGGAATATCAGCTTAATCTTACTCAAGCAATTTCTGAGGAGGAGGTTGATGAGGTGCTGGCCTGATTCGTAGCATACGCGGTCAAAGAGAAGAGCAAGGGAATCCGGGTCATGGACGAGAATCTTCTAGAAGGGTAGTGGGCATTAATTGCTCATAGTGGTCAAGGAGGAATCTGCTATTTTTGGGATCATTTATGACACCACTCCTCCACCTTCTGGCGGTTTTTAGGGCAAAACTTGTCTAGGGCTGAGGTGGCTTGAACTGAGCCCTCCATTGTAATTCAATCTGGACCATCCGTTGAGATTGGCCAGCTATATAAGGGGGAGTCCCCCTCATTTGTAATCTAATAGTTAGAATCAGAAGTAGTCAGCAATTAGTGGATATTGGAGCAGAATAGAGAGTAGATATTTTTGAGTTAGAGTAGTTTTCATTGCATTGTTTGAAGAAGAAGGGGAATTCTCCCTTTGAGAATTTTTGTAAGAGATTGTCACGAAGGCTAATCATAATAAAGCATTTCATTGATGGTGAATTCAAACTTTGTTGTGACTAGTTTGTGAGGTTTCTTCTTCCTTTGACTTCAACTAGGACTTAATTTCATGCTAATAGTTAGATATGGATGCTTATGTTTGATGTAAGTGAGCTTCTTTGATCCATACCACTAACGATCTTACTGATGGTAAGCTTGTCTTGCGTGGTCAACTGGAACACTCTATACTTAACTTCGATCAAGATTCATATGTAGCTATGCATCGTTGTGATGGTAATTGCATTATCGAATCGTGATTTGAACATCCTTTTTACCCTTTGAAGATTGCACTAACTTTGTCGAAGCTGTCCAATAGGAGGCTAGACAACGTTTGTTTGAAGTTCATTGAAATTGAGCATAACACCCTTTGCATTTAGGTCAGAATTTAGATTTTCGAAATCTCTGCAGCCATTCAATTCCGCATACTTTTGGTTAGTTTTAGGAAACTCGCACTTCAAAGCTAAATCATTCGCACAAAATCCCTTTCAAAGCATATATCGGTTGTTTATTGCAAATATCCTGAACAATTATGTAAGTCCCCTCGTAAGAACACAGCAATACACATCAACCAACTAAGGGTGTTCCAAGTATTTCGGAACCTTGGAGTTGAACGTGTGATCTATCTCGCAATCTTAGCACACGGGATACTTTGATCAAGAGAGAACGGAGTAGCCTTCGGACTATTTTGTTCTGTTGTTTGGTGCGGTCACAAAAACCACTTCAACAGGACCCTTTGTACTTGTATTTTTCCACACATGGGAGTAGCCATGGTGGACGTCATGTTGAGAGACTCCATGACTACATCACATTGAGAGACTCTATGATGAACCTTTGAGCTTTCCACAAATGGGTGTAGCCATTGTGGGCGTCTGTTGATGTGTTTTTCGTGACCGCACCAACGCAAATAAAGTTGCCAATGGCTTCCCTATTCTCTCTTGATCAAAGTATTCCGCACGCTAAGATTGCCGAAAGTTCGTGCGTTCAACTCCAAGGTTCTTTCAGTGCGAATAGGCTCGCTTTTGAAATTTCACCCCAGAGCCTCAAGGATGCGATCGCGGTGGTTTACACCGTTTTCTAAAAATTTACTTTTTACGCCTCTTTTTAGGCTCTCTGAAACCCTAATTCGCTTTGCATGATCAAATGGTCTCTTTCTTCGTTCTATGGCACCGCGATCAGCTCGCGATTCTGAATCTTGGAAGCCGCCGACACACCTGCTAAAATAGTAAGTTCCTTGAGTGATTATCTCTATTTGCATGTCACACCATCGCTAAGCTCTCGAAAACCCATCAGGAATCATCCGACATGCAAAAGAAACCCTGACATGCAAACCCTAAAAATAGCCTCGGAAGACTAAATTCTGAAAGTTGTCTCGTTTTGCATGTTATACCGTTGCGAAGGTCTCGAAAAACCCAGAAGGAATATGCAAACATGCAAAGAAAAATTCTTCGTTTAAGCCCTGAAATCTGCCCCGGAAGCTGGACTGCTAAAAATAGAAAGTTGTCTGTTTTCGCTCAAATTTTGCCCGCGAGCAGCCTGATGCGCTCTGAATGCCGTGTGACTGTCGGAATTTCAAAAATGCTGACGAATTGCTTGCAATTTCACACTTACTAAAAATAGTAAGTACCTTAGAATCTGATGAAAACTTGCTGAGAGCCTGCTGGAAACATGCTGACAACAATACTAAGCTCAATTTTCAATTTATTCACTCTATTCGACCTCGGACTGACCAGGAAAGATGAAACCCTAATTTTCAGACTTGGCCAAATTTCACGTTTAATCTCAATGACGGGCACAACCCGGAAAGGTAGACAGAACGAGAGAGAGACAACAGCAAAAACAAACCAACATCAAACCAAAAGCAAAGCCAAAATTAGGGGGTCCCCATTTGCAATGGGGCGATGTGTGAAAAAGGTCACAACAGCGTCATGTTGAGAGATTCCATGACGTAGATATCCAGAAAAATATCTCCCTAGCTAAGAGGGAGTGTTAGTGTTTGTAGCTTAGGGAGATATTTTCTCCTAAGTAAAAATTTAAATAATAAATAATTAAGGCAAGTCGGCCTTAATCACAAATTAATTATTTCTTAAAAAGGAGGCCGACCTAATTGAAGAGTCACCTTGTTTTGTATATATACAAGGTGGAGACCATTCAATCAATAATCAAGTCATTCTTATTTTCACATTCTTTCAAGAAGGAGCAGCAGCAGACCATTTTGTAGTAGTAGATCGACTTCAAGAAGAAACATATTTATCTTTGCATCGAAGGATAGGTGCTATTAATTCATTGTATCAATTCGCCCTTCAAAAGGGTCTGGTTGTAAAGCAGTATTCTGCACTTTTATAGGATATATATTTGAAATTATTTGTTGGGTTTTTCTCCCTCGAGTAGGAGGGTTTTCCCAGGGTAAACTATTGTGTTCTTTGTCTCATGTGTTGCATTTTCTGATTGCTTACATTTTTGATCCTAAAACTAACAACTATCAGTCAACATTCATGCTAGTTTTATGATAGTGAGCTTGGTCTTTTGGAAGCATTGTGAAGTCATGATTTTTGTAACATTTTCCTTTGTATTATGATAGATGAATCTAGAAATACCTCTTGTATGTGAATAAACTTGCATAAGCTTGTCTTGAGAAAGGAGAAAGTATTTCCTATCTACACACTATGACATTATCATGTGTACATATGTAAATCTTGTTGATAGAAAACATCTATAGAATGAAATGAACCTATGTTACCAATCCGCTACAGGCAAGGCCTAGGTCCCAGTTCGGTTCAGCTCAAAATTGAGTCTGGATCTAGTTCGCCTATGGGTCCACATAGGTTCCTATTGTGACCTTTTCACACATCACCCCATTGCAAATAGGGACCCCCCTAATTTTTGCTTCGTTTGGGTCTTTTGGCTTGATTTTGGTTGGTTTTCCTTTTGTCTCTCTCTCTCTCTCTTGTTTTGTCTGTCTTTTCGGGGATGTGCCTATCCGAGTTGAAATGTTGGCTAAGTCTGTAAAATTAGGGTTTGCACTTCTCACATCAGTTTGGGGCCAAATTGAGTTGGCTATTTCAAATATGAGCTTGACACTGCAATTAGTAAGCCTCCAACAGGTTCCCACTGAAATTTCACTGAATTTGGACCACTTACTATTTTTAGTAAGTACTCTATTTAGGGCATTTTCTCAGCATAGTTGAAAATTCTGACTGATACACTATATTTTGAACGCTCTGAGCTACTTGCACACAAAATTTGGGCTGAATCTGACAACTTGCTATTTTTAGCAAGTCCGAGCTTTGAAGCCAATTTCGAGGGTTTGCATGTAGGATTTTCCAATGCATGTCTGGAGATTCTTTCTGGGTTTTTCAAGACCTTCGCGATGGTATAACATGCAAGCTGAGATATGGACTTTCAGCAGTTCTGACTTCAAGAGCCATTTTGAGGGTTTGCATGCAAGATTTTTCGATGCATGTCAAGTTATTCTGTATGGGTTTTTCAAGAGCTACGCAACGAAGTAACATGCAAGCATAATTGATCACTTTTCAGGAAAACTTACTATTTTTAGCCAGTGCCCGCATGCAATCCAATTTTTTGGGTTTTTCTGGGTTTTTTGAGATCTCTCGGGCAATGTGACATGCAAACTCACTCGACAGGTGGTTGGTTACTTTTCCACACTTACTATTTTTAGCAAGTCCACTCCAGCAGTTCCCCAGCACTTCAGAATCACGAACAAGGTGACATGCAAAAGAAATGGGATCAAACGGAGGTCGTTTAAGGCACATGCAACTCAAATTAGGGTTTCAGCTTCGGGACTCAAAATGAGGGATAAAACGCCCAAATCTCCGAAAACTGGAGTATCCCAATGCAATTAGCATCTCTCAAGGAATCGACTGGTAAAATCTGAAGGCAATCTGAGCATTTACTATTTATAGTAAGTCACTCCAGAAACAAGGCTATAAATAGCAGGTCAGCGCGAGGCACCAGTGTGAGCAAGTCAAGCAAGTGATGAGGACCCCATGGAACAAATTCCAAGTCAAATAGAGTTACAGAAGTTTGAAAATCAGGCACTTACTATTTTTAGCAGGTCCATGCAGAAGAATTAGGGTTTCCTAAAAGATAGGGCGAAACGCGAGTCTTCGAAAAGTGGTACCCTATCACGATCAACAGTCTTCAGGGAGTCTACTCGTGAAATTTGAGCTCATTCCGAACATTTACTATTTTTAGCAAGTCACTAAAAATGGCAGGTACATGCAAACATCAGGTGTCGACAGGCTAGTCTCGTCACAAGGGTCAAGCTGAGCAAAGATCAAGTCTTCAGAAGTGGAAAATCCTTGAAAATTGTGAAGGCTTCAAAACTTTCTAAAAATAGTAAACAAGGACAAGCAGGCATGAAGGGTTGCTAAGTCTGAAACTTGAGGCCCCGGCCTCCAAATACGCCCAGGATTCAAAAGGTTGATGAAAATCTTTCAAAGTCTGAAACTGGAAACTCACCCACCAATATGCGCCTAGGCTAAGAGTTGAGGGGCTTGAAATTTGCTAAGTGTTGCAAACCAGAAGTACAATCCCTCAAATGCGCCCTTGAAGAGAAGGTGAAGGTGAAAAATACTCTAAGTGTTGCAAATTGAAAGAAGACCACCTGAAATGCGCCCCAAGCTGGAATGAAGAAGATGAGAAAACGTCTAAGTATTGAAAAGTTGAAGTAGCTTCTCCAAAATGCGCCTAAGCTATAAGGGTGAATGGAAGATTTGCCTAAGTCATGAAGAATGGAAGCACATCCCCTCGGATGCACCCTAGTAACTTGAGGTTGATGAGAAAATTTCTAAGTATGGGAAATTGAAAGCTCACCTATGGAAATGCGCCTAGCTTGGAGATAAAGGCTTCAAAAAAATTCTAAGTCATAAATTGGAAGGAGGACCTATAGAATGCGCCCTAGAAAGATTGGAAGCCTCAAGAATTTCTAAGTCTTGGAAAATGGAACCAAGACCCCCCAAATGCGCCCTTGAGAGGGATGGAGGCATCAAAATTTGCTAAGTATTTAGAACTTGAGGCTTAGGGGCTCAAATGCGCCCTTGAAGGGAAGAGGAGATGAAAATAATCTAAGTGTGGAAAACTGAAAGTCCAACACCCTAAATGTGCCCCAGCCTAGAGGAGAGGATAGAGAATAATCTAAGTGTTGGGAATTGAAAGTGTGACCTCCTAAATGCACCTTAGCTTGGATGAGTTGTAGAAACTTCCTAAGTATCACAAAATGGATGTAGAGGGGCTTAAATGCGCCCAAGTGCCAAGAGGTTAATTTAAAAAATTTCTAAGGCATGGTGAATGAAAGTTCATGGGTCTAGATGTGCCCACCTAGTAGAGGAAGCTCAAGAACTTTCTAAGTCATTAAAATCAAAGCACAAGGGTCCAAATGCGCCTAGTTTGAGAAGGAAGAATGGAAAATTTGTCTAAGTCATGAAAATGATAGTAGCCCTCCCTAAATAAGCTCTTCAAGGAGACACAACTTGAAAAAGTTTCTAAGTAAGCAAAAATGAAAGATGACCCCCCAAAGTGCACCCAAACAAGTATGAGATGAGGAAAATCTTCTAAGGCATTGAAGATGAAAGCATAAGGCTTCAAATATGCCCATGAAGAATGAGGTAGCATAAAGATTCTCTAAGTCTTGAAAAACCTAAGTTCACCCTTCAGTATGCGCCCTAGGAGAAATGTGGGCTAAGAAATTATCTAAGGCAAGGAAGCAAAAGCACAAGATAGCAAATGCGCCCAGGTGAATAAGGTTAGATGAAATTCTTCTAAGGCAGAGAAAATGAGGATAGATGCCTCCAAATGCGCCAAAGGGGTTTGGGATGGATCGTCTAAGGCGTGAAGATGGAGCAACATGGGTCAAGATACGCCCAACTTAGGAGGAGATAATGAGATAATTTCCTAAGGGAATGAAATGTGACTAGGACTACTGAAATGCGCCCTGAGAAGAGGAGATATAAGAATTGTCCAAGGCAAAGAAGATGAGGTGGAGACAAGGCAATATTCGCCCTCAAGATGGCTGGAGATGCACTGAAACATGAAGCACAGATGTCAAATGCGCCCACAATGAAAAACTATGGAGTCGGCAAAAGTTGTGCTAGAGAAAAATGATGAATTTTATCAGAGATCACTCGGACCTTGGAGATCAGAACATGGAGATCAAGTGAGGTGAGTTTATATTATAAAGTGTTTTGATGCCCTTCTCTTTTGTTTTGCAGGATGAACATCGGGGCCAAAGCATGATGACTTGAAGTGATGGAGCAAGTAATCCAAGACGATATTACAACCTTGGAGGAGGAAAAGTTACGTGTTTCAAGCTCCTTCGCAATGTCTCAGTTACACCCAAATCATGAAGGGAGATGTTGGAAGAAACGGCTAAGTGTTGAAATTCCTCCACAAGAATTTAAATGTGCCCAACTCAAGTGAGGCAGGTGGCAAGAACGAAATGATCAAGTCCAAGACTGGAAAATCCTTCAGGATCGGGATGGAGAAATGATGAAGACCCAAGCGTTAAAGATCATCCTCGAGCACTAAAATTCCCTCAAGACTAAGCAAGAAGTTGAAGCCATGATGATCATACTCATCCAATTTGCAGTCAAGAACAAGAACAAGAACAAGAACAATGCAAACGCGTTTCCAAACAGGAATCTTCTAGAAGATGGTGGACATTAATTGCTCATTTATTACTCCACTCTTCTTGGTAGTAGTTTTTAGGTCAGGGCTTATGTGGCTCAATCTGATCCCTTCATTGTAATTGAATCTGAGTCGTCCATTGAACTTGGCCAGCTATAAAAGGGGCATCCCCCCCTCATTTGTAATTCATTAGATTAGACATAGAGAGCATTAGAGAGACAGCTTAGATTAGCATAGATTGAAGAGGAAGGGAAGCTTTCTCATTGAATGCTTTGTAAAAGGTTGTTGTGTACACTCTCATAATAAAAAGAGTTTTCATTGATGATGATTTCATCTTTTGTTGTGAGTAGCTAGTAAGGCTTTTTCGTCCTTCCGAATCACTTAGAATTCTAAAGTAGCTTAAAATAGAGTAAATTTCATTTCATGCAAGTTGATAGTAATTGTGGAATGTCGTGTTTAATTTGAGCAAGCTTCACTTATCCATACCACTAGCGGGCTCACTGACGATGGGTTCGCCTTGCGTGGTCAACTAGAACACTACAGACTCAACTTCGATTATGATCTTCATGTTGGTATGCGTCGTCGTGACGGTGTCTTCATTGTTGAATTGTAATCTGAACATTTCTAGTTACTCCCCTTGAAGATTGCACCGGTTTTGTGGAAGCTGTCCTAGGTGAGGGAAAGCAGAACTCGGTTGAAGTTTGTGAAAGTTGATATCCACGTCCCGCACTTAGAGTAGATTATAGCTTTTCTCATCCCTGCAACCATTTAAATTCAGTATTTTTCGGTTAGTTTAGCAAACAAGAGCTTTATAGACAAACCTTTCGAGCATTCGAATTCCTTTCTCCATTGTTGAACAATTTTGTAATCCCCCTTGAAATACCAGCAAATCACAACAGACCAACTGAGTGTACTCCACTGCATGAAGGAACCTTGGAGTTAAATGCATGATCTTTCTAGCAATCTTAGCATGCAGGAGACTTTGATCAAGAGAGGATAGAGCATCCCTTGGGAAACTTTATTCTGTGTTGGTGCGGTCATAAAAAATACATCAACAATTCCTGTTTTCCTCTTGTTGATCAATCCTAGGAAAACCCGAGGCAAATTTGGGGGGTACCCATGCCCAACAAGCAAATTTCACCAATTTTTATTTTTAACACTTTTTCGACTTTTTTTTAACCAAAAAGTGCAATTCGCCCCCCAATGAAACATCCCCTGTGGTGTTTGAATATGACCTTCTGATTTAGTGTGTTTTTTTTTGTTTATTTGTCTTTGAGAGTTTTAATGCTGGAAATGAAAATAATTGAACTACACAAATATAGGAAAGGAATGCTTAAAATGAATGAAACCCAGTTGATTTCTATTGATTGTAAACACAAATAAGACATACTTATTTGCTGATCAATAATTTCATAAGTCTTATTTTTATTACATCAGCCTGAATGGCATGCAAAACCAAACGCCTAGCACTAACAAGCTGAAATTTCACGCCAAAGATGATGAAGATCTATGGAAAATAGTTGGACGCCAACAATGAAATAGAAATTGGGCCGAAAGACCAAGCACCCTAGCTCCCAGCCAACACGCCTTCCTAGGAAAGTATGGCCTTTACACAGCTGGAAACACATGCAGATCAGAAGTATCTGTTGCTGCTTGAAATTCTCAAGAGGAATGCAGTCAATAGGACGCCTAAGCCACTTGCATCTGATTTGAAGAAGTACGGCCCTAAAATCTTGATCCACAAGTTTGAAATGATTTAATCTTCAACTCCCGTGTGCTGGTTATTTATTGGTAATCTGCAACTACTGCAATCTACAAACCCTTTGTTCAAGATCTGCAATGATAATCACAAAACCTGATTTATTCTTCAAATCAAAATTCAAATTTATGCCCATATGTTGATCCCTGAGTGAGGCCAATCAAGTAGGATCCTTGGACGATCTTGCATGCCTATAGAATCTGTTCTAAGAGAGGGCATCCATCCTCAATCAGCCATGAAAGATAAACTTGCAACAGCAGCTCACAAAATGATAATATATTCTGAATAATTGAATAATGAGCCAAACCCTTATGCTCATATGTTGATCCCTGAGTGAGGCCAATCAAGTAGGATCCTTGGATGATCTTGCATGCCTATAGAACCTATTCTAAGAGAGGGTATCCATCCTCAATCAGCCATGAAAGATAAACTTGCAGGAGCAACTCACAAAATGATAATATATTTTGAATAATTGAATAATGAGCCAAACCCTTGCCTTATAGAGAACGACGCCACTTTTAGATATTTCAGCCTTTGACAAAGTCAAAACATAAAATATCTCCTCTTGAGAAGTCAAAACATAAAATATCTCCTCTGATTTATTATTAAATCTTTGTCAAAGATTTTTCACTTAAATATTTCATAAAGTGACTTATTTCACTTAAATACTTCATAAAGTGACTTTTTCACTTAAATATTTCATAAAGTGACTTATTTCACTTAAATACTTTATAAAGTGACTTAATATATTCTTTTAATAAAGTCACTTTCACTTTATAACATTAAATCACTTAATAATAGAATATTATTAAATAGCGTGACTTAATAAATCCATAACTCCTAGCCCGGATATCCAAATGACCCCTCGAGAGTGTCCCATGACCAAGATCAACTGCAAGTATGCCATTACTGACCCAAAATGTCACTTATTAAAAATGGTAAGTAACAAGGACAAGTCCCGAAACCCCTCAAAAAGATTCTCTAATCCTCCCGTTAGCCTACGGGAACCGTAGTAATAGGCTAACCCTGTTCCTCAAGCCATTGGCTAGGAAGGGGACATTACAATCCGCCCTTCCCGAAATTGCTTGTCCTCAAGCAATCTCACCTATATACTCAGGCATGTCCTGAATGTTGAGATCCCAAACTAGATGGTACCATGCCCCAACGAAAATTCGCAACAACCACTGAAATAAGATAGAACCAAACTCGGCAACTCTATCAAACACTATCTGCAAAAGAAGCATCCTACCAAATATAAAGGATCCCAAAGTCCACAACACAACTGGAAGCTTGTCATACTCATCATTCGCTGACCTCCATTGTGCGACTCAAATATATTCTCCACCAAACTGAAGATGGTGAAGCAACCCACTATAATCAACTCCACCTAGATCCCATGGACAAATTTGAAATTTTTCCTTCTTGTCTCCTGGTGACTCCTGCTGCCCCATGCCAACTATTCCTGTAGTGCTAAGCTACTCAAGATCTGCTCCTGTATTTTGTATCCCAACAATATGCATATCCGGTAGAAGCAACTCGGGACACCTGAAAGATTTGTCCCCTTCATCCATAGAAGGAAAAACCTCATACCAACCATCCAATTGAACTAATGTGCCAAGCTCATTACCTCCTGGATCCCAACACACCAAACCCTCACATGCATCAAACCCACTGAAAATGAAGAGATAGATGCTTCTCATGGTGTCATCCTCATCCACTATCCATACCACTCTGAAATATCTCCTCTAGATGTGAGAGATGCCCATCACAGGTGCATAGAAAAACATACTAACCCCTACTAGGCTGTTGATATAAATTGGAACAGCACCAAGCAAACTGAAATCCATACCTATGATGGTGTAAAAGGTACCTCCAATGTCATATGATGATAGTGTCTCGTCATTATGCCAACCTCCAACACTGAAGTAATGATCCCAACCTCTCCAATCCATCCATACAACTGTTGTCCTCAAGGTAGACCCTAAAAATTCCCGGACCAGCAAAGTAGGACAGCCATTTATTCTTGATGACCAATAATGGAATGGTGCC
>VDFB02077817.1:0-22676 GCA_007258455.2 Sequoia sempervirens
ATGTTGAAATAAATCCTGCCGAATCAAGCAATCCTTTGACTCTCTCACAAAATCCACAAGAAGAAGCTCAAGGAGAAGATCTCCCCTATGGAATGTCTCATGACGAAATAACTAAAATGCTTCAAAATCCGAAAAATCATAAGATTGTCAACGTCATGATGAAGCTTAACCCTTCATTATACATGCTTGAACTAGCAAAACAAGGGGCCAAATTGCCTTAGGATTTTGTGCCAGAGCACCATGGTGGAGACATCTTTTATCAATCTCATCCACTAGGCTCTGTAGGAACATTCTGTATATGTTGGGAAAATGCATCTAGAAGTGAGAGAGAAGGAATTGGTATTGTTGTTGTTGCTAGGGATAGTGATGTAGTTGGAGACATGAAAGCAGAGGAGATCAAAGAAGTGGTGGTGAAAGAAGAGTCAATAGTTACAACTTGCCTAGTGGCTGAAGAAGAGGCAAGGTGGACCAAGATGTCCACCGTGGGTAGGGATGTAGCAACCATCACTTGAGAAGTAGATGGAGGGGCAACAGTAGTAGTAGTACCAAAGGCAGTAGGTGGAGATTGTGGTTGCTCAGCCTCTATTTCTTTTCCCTCATGGAATGGTTCCTCTTGAATGGTTGGAATTTTTGTGAAACTTTCTGATCTCTTGTGTTTCTTGGAAGGTTCACCTTTTGAAGCCTTTCTAGCAAACACGATGGGATTAGGTTGCTGCTCTGCAACTTCTTTCCTCTTCCTTGACCTAGTGGTTGGAGGAGATTCTAAGGTTTCTCCCAATGGGGCAGCAATTGTCCCACTATTTGTTTTACTCATTGGCTCATTTTCAAGCCCCTCATAGGTCAAGGTGACCCCTTACTATTTCAACTGGGAAATTTTCCATCAGCCCATTCTTTTGTTCTAGCCTCAACAAGTTTGGTCAGAATATCGAGGTCATCAACCTATTGCTCATCCCAATCAATAAATGGTAGTGGGAGATTGGCAAGTACATTATACTGGGGATCCATTATTGTGCTTTCATCTTTTGCCACCTATTTTGAAATAGGGAATATATTGACCTTCTTTATGAAATAAGTGGTCATCTGCATATAGTTCCTTATTCACACTTCATTATCATCTTTACAATTAGCCCAAAAGTCCTCAACACTATGTAGATGGGCATATTCAGGTCCAAGTGCATTCTTGAGTTTTCCATTGGGGCCCATCTATGGTCAGGTAGTGTGGAGTCTCAAATGGTATTCTGCTAGTTCCTTCTCTGAATTATCGACACACTAAGAGGTATGGAGTTTGTATAGCCCTCGGTCGAAGGAGACGGGATAAGGCATCCCCACCTTATGCTTGCCACTCAAAAGGGTGTGTGCATGTCGTAGCTACCAAGATAGTTCTAACAGTATTATCTGATCATTGGGATACTAGGGTAGCTTGTATGGTCTTTATGAAAATCCTTCAACATAGATATAGGTCAACTTTGGATACTGAATGAATAAGAAGGAAAATTGTTTTAAGAATGCATTGGCGTTGTGAGAGACTCTTCTCTCAAAGTCACCCCTGAGCAATCTAATGATATGACCTATGAAAATGTCATTGACCTTGCAATACTCCCTCTTGAAGTTTTTGAATTGTAGTTGAGGGTACTTATCATAAACTTTGAGCTCCCTACCTAGTTCCTCATCTAGAGATCTAAATAATCCTTTGTACTGCATCTATTCAACCAAGGAATAGACCAAGTATGAGGTCATGTAAAATTTGGAGGTTTTCTTAATTGACATAAACTGCTCATAGAAGCAATCACTAATTATTCCCACCTAGTAGAATTTGGCTTCTCCACATAGAATATCTTCAATGAAATACAACATTCATTCTTGGAAGTAAGCAATAGTAGGAAGGCCCATTACTCTACCTAGTAGAGTCACCAAATCATGGTAATCTTCATAAAAGTCGCTGTGAAAGAGCTCTTGGGGAGCCTTTGCAGCACTGCCCCTCTTCTCTTTTAACTAGTGTTGATATATAAGCCTTTTACATTTGAGTGGGTCTTTGTCCCACATCACCTTGCCATCATCTATGGTTGACACTTCCATCTCCCCAAAGGTAGGGATATGGAAATTCTTTGTTATTTCCTTGGGGGTCATGTCAGCCGAAACATTTCCATCTCTATCCACTATGGTCCAGGTCTCCACTTAATATGCCACTCTATAGGCCATAACAAGCTCAGGGGTGACAAGAGCAGGGGGGTAGCATGTAGCTTTGGCCAACCCACTACTTCTAATCAGTCTTGAATTTTTTGTGGTACGGTTGATTCAGACTCTCTTCTTGAATTCGTTGATGTCTATATGTCTGATGTTTGTGTCAGAGACCTCCTTCTAGGTCGAGGTGACTTTGGAATTTAGGGGTTCCCCTTGGAACTTATACTTCATCTGATATTTGTTGTGATTTCCATGGGGTGCCTTGCCTATTTTCTTATCTTTCCCCACGACCTCTCCCGAATTTCCTATACCTGATTCCTTATATCCTACGGGAAAAAGAGAGGTGAGCAAAATCAAGCATAAAAACATGGGAGTGCTAGCCAAAACCCTACAAATAGAGTTAGATTGGATAATTCAACATTTGAGAAATCTAACACATAATCCAAATTGACATTAGTAGTTCATAGGAGGGATTTTGGATTATTCAATCCCCAGGGGTTGAACTTCCTTGGCTTGATGGCTAGTTTAGAGTTGCTACAAGAGGGACGACAATCAAGGCATGACAACTTGCCTGTCCCGACCTGCCTTCATGTTTGATCAGTTTGAAGGGTCAATTAAGGAAAGTTCCATATTTCAACATGTGGTTCAAATTCAATTTGGTGATTAGAGGGCATTTGGATCATCTCTTGAATAGTTAGAACTAGAGAGGAGGTTCATTGTTTGAGTCTGTCTTTTAAATTAGCTCTAGCAAGACGTTGTTCCTAGGGTAGAGTTTTGGCGGGTGAGACCCACGGCTCTGAAAGGTGGTAGTAGAGTTCCTATCTCTTAGGCATGACACTTATCTTTAGGCACTTCGGGTCTGAGGAGGCGGAAAGCTACTAGGTGTTTTCCTCTTAAGTCAGTAAATGTCATGTGATGATTCAGTGGAGGAAACTCACAGAATTGGGCCCAAATGAAGACAAGGCTACTTACCTCGTGTTTACCCTCACTTGAAAGTTATATGGCCAGGGCAAGGTTGGGTTCCAAGTCACAAGAGGATGAGAGCAGTTTTCCCTTTCATAATGGTGAAGTCAGTCTGATAGAGTCTTGAAGATAGAGGTCTGCAGGAGATGACCCACAAAGGTTGACCACTTGGAACTTTTAACACTTTCGTTTGATGGTCGCGAGGGAGTCAGGATCCAGAGGGCAGAGGGTAGTCACTCAAAATCCATAAAATATGGCATTGTCACCATAGTGGCCCACAGACGAAGGTCCGCTAGCTAGGACTTGAAGGGCATTTAACATATGGTCATTTGGAGGGTCCAAAGTGAAGGCAGCTGACAAAGGTAGGCTTAGAACCTGATAACAAAATGACAAACCATGAAAGAAGCACTTGAGGGAAAAGGACCGACAGCCAAGTCCACCAATGGAAATCTGTGAGGTGGGATCCAAGTTGGTCATGTTTTGAAATTTCTCCAAGGTTTCATCATAGGGTAGTCAGAAAGCCAGAGTCTGGAGGTCCACAAAGTTGTGGTCAAAAGGCCGTTTGGAACAACAAGTCATTGGTGGCAGCCCGAAGAGAGAATCCAGTGGGGTTAGGATTAATAGGTTCACTAGAATTCCATTTCAATTTGTTTCTCTAGGTTTGAGTGACGAATGAGATGGTACTTTCCATGATGGCAAGCCCGAAAGGGTCATTTTTTGCTTCAAATTTGACTTCATCTCAAAGGTCATTAGTGGTGATGGGGGTTCATGGGCCCATGGAGGGAGAGAGCCTTAGCTCAAGAATGACAACGAAGAGTGCAAGTCCCATGATTGCTATGTTTGTCAATTTTAGGGGTTTTTAAAGATGCTTCTTTGATTGGATTTGATTAGATTTGATCAATCTAACATGTGAAAATGACAATTTAGAACTGGCATTTTCACATGTCAGATTGATGGAAGTTAGATTGCTTAACGAGAAGCAGATGGTGTTGAAGGTTTTGGGTTCTAACAGGTGGAACGCTGCCAGAGAACAACTATTGGGGAGTGACGAAGAGGCGATGGAAGTCTGGGAGGGGAACCTGGCAGAGCGGGCCCAATGGGCTCCATGAATGCTAGCCTAAAAACACTAAGGAAAACAACAAATGGGGACGCGCCAAGACCTAGGACTTTGAAAATTTGAGGGGGGGAAACATGTTTGACTCGAGATGACCTCTTAGGGCCCCACTGACTATTTTGAACACTAAAATAGGGGGCACGCAAAATGACTTGGCAAGGAAAAGGAAAGAGAGGGTCCCTGTTTTGAATGGGGCATGTGTGTTGAAGGCACAACAAAAACCTTTGTGGAAAGGGGGTTCACTCAAACCCTAGTTTGAGCAAGCCTTGGTTTGAACAAACATTAGTTTGAGCGAACCTCGAAGGGGTTTCACTCGAACCCCACTTTTCCCCCCTTCTCACCCTCTAGCACAAAAAAAAAATCAAAATTTTTCCCTTTGAAGCTCAAGTTGAGGATGAAAATCGAGGAGACTTCACATACTAAATTTACGTTATCTGGCCGCCTATATCTAAATTCTAATTGGTTTGACTTACAAAGCTAATTAAGGAAAAATATTCAATAAAACACTATGAAACCAATTGGAAACACTAGATATCATAGTTACAAATCTAAATTAAAAAAAATAGAATTTTATCCTTCATGGAAAAAAAGTTATGTTATATATGGTGAGTGTCACTCCTTAATTTAAATGGTGTTTACTGAAGAAAAAAAGTTTTCAAAGGAGATGGAAAAAGAAGTGCAGTCTGATTCCAAAATGTTTTTTAAAAAATATATTTAGAATTTATAGACAAAATGTCACAAATTACTAGTTTTTGTCATCTTCAAATTCCTCACGGTTTAGTCGCTATAGGTGGTTGAAAGTGAAGATTTAGTTAGAAGAAATTAGTTCAGTGTCTAGTTTGGCCAAAAATTGTAAACTAGTATTGTGGGATCACCCATACTAGTAAATGATGGTATGATGGTGGACATAAAAAATTTCACATAAATAGTTATAATCCAAAAAAGTACACCCTTCTAGACCATGAACTTTAAAATTGATAAATTTATAGTCAATTTTAGAGTTTGTTATGACACCAAATACAATGGGAACTCATAGTTAAGTTGACATGTGTAAAAAATTATGCCACTTGTAAACCTAAAAAACTAAGCATAAAAAAACTCAAATGGATCTTCTACTAAAAATTCTCTAATTTTTTCAATTTAATGTGATCTATAATTTGATGCCTTCTAGATGTATTGGAACTATCAAATGTTTGTAGACATGCATAAAAAAATATATTTCTTCACATAAATGAAACACTGAACCCTCTATTTTAGATCAACCTCCTAAGCTCTATTTAAAAACCAAAAGTAAGTTCTCTCACATGCCTTTCACACAAAACAATACAATAAAAAAGGTTGTGCATAATTTACCAAAAACTAGCTCATACACAAAGTTACTAAAACCAAGTAGGAACCCTAGATTTTTTTTTGTAATTTAATTATTATGATTCTCTAAATCATCTAAAGATGTAAGATAATATAATAGGTTTTGAAAAATGCATGCAAATCTCATAAAAATAATTTAAAACAAGATTATTTATCATAACACTATGAAGCTATAATACCATGTTAGAATTTTTTGAATGTAATAAACAATATCTAGTATATGAATAGCCACATCATTCTATTTCATAAATAATTTAAAACTAAAAGTAGTGAAATAGAAATAGTTACATAAATGAGATAACAAAAAAATAGATATGAGACTAAAACATTTTAAAGCAAGAATATACATAACAACCTAGAGGAGTGGATATATATAGAAAATAGAGGGGGAAATAAAATCAAGGAGGTATTTAACTCTAACCGCCTAAAAATAAGTAGGATTTACATTCATGGAAGATGTCATCTAACATTAGAATGGCCTAATCATTGTAGCTAAGTAAGCTAAATAAACATGTAGGAAAATATAGTAATATCCTACTAAGGAAAAAACAATCCACACTCACAACATATGGAATCAAAGGATTTCATATGCACCATGGGCCACCTTTACCACTATATAATAAAAATTGATGCATCTTTGATAAGGGATTGTGTGTTGATTTTTCTTTTAAGTCCTTATTAGAACTAGAAGGAAGGTTGATCAACCTATATTTTTACTTCACCTAGTTCCTTCATGATGCTATATAAGGATGGTTGGTAAAAGAGTGGATGATAGAATAGGTATTTTGGTAGTAATACGTTGAGTTTTGTTGATTGGGGTGGGATGATGGATGAACTATGAAGGTATAAGTGGTTGAGGTTAGGGATTAGCTTATGAAAGAGTGGTTAACAAATGGTGGAAATGGGAGCTAAAGTAAATGACAAAGGGGGAATAATATGAATATGAAATGAATTAGGTTAATTAAGGGATGAATATTTAAGAGAACAAAATACTAGTGTTGATTAGAAACATGGGAGATTGTGAGTAATATGGAAGGATGATGGAAGATATGTTAGAGATGGATAATAGGGAATAATCTCAAGGGATACTAGATTCACCAAAAAAAATTGGTTAGCTCCCTTAAGAATATCAAATCCAAAGAAAACATCAAATATAGTCAACGAAGCTCATCCAATAATATAGAATATTTAAAATCTTCATCTAGTTTACTTATGCCTTGCCTAAGAGGCTACAAATTGTGCTCCATTTTATTTTTCTTTTAGGGTTCCACAAATTGAATATGTGTACTATCATTATATCATCATTAAGATCCATGAAATTAGTTATATTTTAAATTATGTATGAGACTTTGACCAATCCATCACTATAGAAGGATTAAGTGTAGATTGCACCTTGTGGGAATCAAAGGTCTAAGAATTTTCTTTATCAATTTTTATAAACGGGTAATAGTTGTAAATAAATTTTAGATTTTAAAATGGATATGAAAATTTAAATGTGTTATATTTTAAAATGAGAAATGAATGAAGCAAAAAGGATGAGTGAAAGATCACAATGGGCCAAATAGTGACAATGGAAATATAAACCACCCACTAGATGGAAGAGTTTTGACATGTAGACTTAGATTTTAATTATGATGTAAAAAGTGCTAGTATTTCTAGCTCAAGTTTTGATTCCCTCAAAAAGATAACTTGGTTTTACCTTGGATATTAGAGACCATGTAACACCCCACTGTGTGAACCCCAAAGGACAAAAAAATACTGCACAAATTTTTTTTTTGGAAGTGAAACATAAGATGAACGTGAACATATATTACATATAAGCAATTATACAATTACAATGACCATTACATCCTTTGGGGTACACAAGATGGCATCATGAAAACCTAAAACTAAAACCATAATGTTAACAAACAAATAAATATTACAAAAAGATAACATATAACCATCCAAGATCAAAGGAAATATAAAGGATACATACATCATTCTATTACATTTCAATTCACAGTTCAACATTACAATGGTGGAGCATATTTTCATAAAAACAACACAAAATGGACACAATAATACATTACAATTGTTTCAATAATAAATATGCGTCCTGTCGTGCAAAGGAAAAGATACATCAAATACAAGAATGTTACATAATTGAACATGGTACAAAGTGAAGAGTAGTCTTCAACCAAGTGAAGGTCTGAAACTAAGCATCTCCTTCTGCATCACAAACACGACCTAGGAACCCAATCGGGTGCATAGCATGTTCCACCTGACCACGTGGACCCGAAATTCCACCCCCCATGTTAGGAGTTGAAAAGAAAGATCCCCATTCCTCAACCAAAACAGTCAAATGAACTAAAAGTAAACCAGACTCCACAACAAGGATAACAACAATATCAGATAACAACCCATAACATTTCCATCACATAGCCACAAAAAAATAATGAAAACTCCAACAAAATTAAATGCCAATATTATAGGCAAACACTAAATAACCATAAGTAGTGCTAACAACAATAGGATCCAAAGCCTTCAAATGAAATCGCAACATCAACCAACAATAAATATCAAGGGCACCTTTCATTAACATCAATCAAGTTTCCATGAGGCATGTGTGCAACACTAAAAGATAGAATTGTGAGGCTTCAACAACAAACACCAAGAACTAATTTCCTCAACAAGATCAACAAGTCAATCAACACTCCTAGAGACAACCAAACAAGATAAAATAAATGGGTACTACAGGAGAGTGTCATTGCATGGCTTTAGATGGATTTTCTAGGCAACCTATCACAAGGTATCGCCTCCATCTATGGTTATCCAAGCTACCTTTCTTAAGGTGACTGCTCCATAGGGTGACTCATATGAAACAACTTACCTTTTGTGATGACAAGGTAGTGATCTTACCAACCAGGTCTTCTCATCCCATCCTTAGCCTATGAAAGCACTAACAGTATTGGTGAGCCTCATAATTAATCTTGTTTGGTGTTCATCTACCCAACCTACTAGTTAATTAATTACATTATCACTTGATTAAGAAACTCTTCCATGGTTACCCTAACAACCCCTTCATGCGTCAACCCCCATAAAGAGCCACTCTCCCTATGGAACCAAAAACTAAATACAAGCAAGGGGTGTACCTCAACTCCCATAAAAATCAAAGTGTGAATAACTCACAACATGCGCAAGACAAGAACCATCTTGTAAACCCATTCCATATCACTGAAACAAGAACAAGGGAGGTATCACCCAAAAAACTCAAAATCAAAGATAGGATCAATGAATCACAAAGGTCCAACCATGGAAAAGCAATATAATTCAAGTTTTCTCCAATGCCTCTAGAAGTCAAAAATGTCCAAAATCTACAAACTTCTACTAAAGGTAATTTAGCTCCTCAAGTTCCCAACCATCCCAAAATATGACTACAAGAAAGCCATTGCATAAAGTCCTCTCAATCAAAATTAACACAAAAGAAAGACTCACATCATGGAGCTCTAGAATAACTATGTAAAATCTACAAAGAGACAAATGTAGAATCGTAGTAATAATCATGACAACAATAACAGTCAATCAAGCACATCTCAATTTGAAAACTAATCCAATAGTTCAACACGAACAACCAACCAAAATATTCACACTTTTGCTAATCAACTACTTATACAATGAGAGCACTTATCCAAGAATTACAACCAAATGACAAGGCACCAATAATCAATGAACCATGATCATGAGTACATTTGCAAATCATAAGGTATTAGAAAAAAATTATGTAACTAACATATTCAACAAGCTCATTAACCATAAGGGAAATTACTCCTTTTATTACAACATTATTTTCACATATTTCCCTTATTACCATTTACCATATACTATTCAATCATTATCTAATACAATAGTTTTAATCTCTTCAAGAACATTCTCTTAACTCTCTAACCCTAATACAACCTACATCTTCATGTACCTATATAGATATTCAACCCATTAAGCTCGACCATCATAACCTTATACTATGCTTAGAAAATCATTATAATAGAATACTATTTTGCTTAATCATGCCCTGGGTATTATTGAATTAATTCCCTTTATCCTATTTGCATCATTAACTTGAAAATATTGAGCCTTCACATAAATATTGATAACACAAAAATGCATGCATATGATTATTTTATTTAAATTTCTTTATGACATAAAATAAAATTATAGTAGTAAAATATTTAATTAGCAAAATTTCAGTTTTAACTATTCCCCTTATAATATCATTTACCTTAAGCTTCAAATTGGGACAATTTAGTTAAAGGATGCTCACAAAGACCTAGTGGAGGGAGTGACATCAATGTCTATCAACTTCTATTTTATTTTATATGTCACTATGAGTACAAGATTCATGGTTAGGGTTTTAACGTAAACGATGTGTTGCACATTTTAGGATAGATATTAGTTGACTAAAGGTGTTGGATTGCAATAGAAAGTCTCATACAAGAACTTAGAAGTGTCCTTAACCTAAGAACTCTTAAAACATTAGCAAGGACAACCATCATGAAATTAATTATCAATTTAGTGATAGTATTTTCATTACTAACCTTAATGATATTATCGTTAGTTTGCTGAAGTATTAATCATGTGATAAGATAAACATTCAAATTAACCTTAATACAAGAGTGATTCAAATGTGGTTCTCAAGGTTAAATTTATTTATTCCTAAATATAGTTTATTGAAGAATAATTATTTTATCTACATATACCATTAATTATCTCCATGTATCTCTTTATAAGCTTTGATACTTAAAAAAAAAATTAAATAAATAAGTTATTATAAACTATGAAAACAAAACAAATAAAGTTAAGTACTAAGTCTTCTTTCCCTTCCTAATTTGGTTTAATTGACCATAAGTTAACCTATTATAAAACAAACTACCTCATCTATATGTATACATATATTTACCTATAAGAAATTTCATTTATTTATCCTTTCACAATTGCTCATTTAACTCAAAATAAATGATTAGAGCTATTTTCTTTTGAAGCAATTTCTAATACATATCTTCTACTAATCTTTGCTCATAAAGCAGCCATAATAATTAATTAAAATTCATCTATTCTATATTATGTTGATACTATTTATATTTAAAAAAATATTAAAACAACTAAAACCAATTACATGAAATTTATAACTAAATCAAATTTTATTTCTTTCAAATATAAATAGCATGTCTAAGATAATCTTTAAAACATGAGAATTATTTTTATCTTTTAATATCCTTCCTATTTAAAGTAATATAATTTCTTTCCCATTACAAACTTCACTCTACTACTTAGCTAACACTATGAGTTCATAACTATGATGTTTTTAAAAAAAAAAACTTGAAGTCTTTATAAGGAATCATACGTAGGAACACATATATAAGGAGATTTAATGGAATAAAGCCATTTGATTTAACAAGAATCGCGAATAACTCATGAATCAAGTAAACACATCATTCAAAGATTATATTGCTATTATCATTTATGGTTGTCCCCCTGATTTCACCGAATACAAGGCATAATACCATTTAAATTTCCTTGTTAATAATTCCAATTTACTTGTCAACAATGCCGTTTAAAATATATTCATGTATGCAAAAATCAGACATTTTTACAAATCCATTACACCCTCCAATCTTATGTTTTGACCCAAAATTAATGCTACGATTGCATAAGAGAAGCTAAATTTATTAGCGTCCCGGAGGTAAAGGAAAAATTGGCAATTTAATTTATGACTAACCATTTAACTATTTGTCCTGTGACAAAACGCAGCCACTAAACCGTACAAACTGAAGGTGAATATGTATTGGGAATAAAAAAAAAATAGTTGCAAAAGAGTTTTCATAGACATGACTACAAAGCGTGGGAATGCAGATGAGAAGTTAGGCTTTTTAGCAAAACATAGATGTGGTTTCATGGGACGCCATGATTGCAGGAAATGTACAAGATGGATTTATTGAAAGGGCTTTAGAAACTTTCAAGAAAAAGAGATTGACTGGTGTAAAACCAAATTCCACTGTATATGTCTGTGCGCGTGTGTATAATGATCAAATTTTACTGTTATAATTGCCCTGATAGACATGTATGCAAGAAATGGATTTGATGAAGGGCCTAAGAAACTTTCAAGCAAATGCACTTAGCAGGTGTCAACAGAATCAGGGAGGTTATTTAAACTTTTACACCCTTCTATGTTCAAGTGCTGCAACTACGTTAGATTGCCAGAAGAATCAGACAGATTATTTAAACATTTAAACTTCCTATTATGCTCAAGCGCTGCGGCTGAGACAGGTTGACGATGGAATCAGAGGGTTTATTTAAACCTCTACAATATTCTATTTTGAGTACTGCAGAAGTGACAGGTTGCTGACATATTAGGGAGGCTATTCACACCTCTACAGTCTTCTACGCTCAAGGGATGCTGCTACGACAGGTTGCCAAAGGTATCAGGGGGACATTATTAAAAACTTATACACTTCCCATCAGATTTTAATCACCCATACCCAGGCATAAGATCTGATTCACGTAATGCCTCAAGGAGATGTCAACTCAAGGGATGAGACACCATGAATGCCAAATGAGCACAAAATGGATTTTGAAAGGAAGCTCTCAAAAATTTTGAATTAAAGAAGCACTCTGTAACACATCCCCAATATTGCAAGCTTTTCTTGTGTTCGATGTGCACTCAGTTACGCAGGTTTAGAGGATGAGGGTTGCACGTACTTCACACATCAGCCGACCTTATTCCATTACCTGTATAGATGATTATTTGGTGTGCATGGCTGACCTTCATTCCCACCATGGCTACTTTGGAGACTACCCATCCCAAACATATTCTAAGATGCCAGTTAAACTTATGGTGCCTATGGAACATATATGAATACACTAATCGCTGCCACTTATGTTCATCTCTAGGATGTTTGTGTAGAAGCGGCATGTGTAAAGATAGGTTCCACTACTACTACATAGAGGGGTGGTTTAAGACAATTTTTGAATAAATTGTCTTAATTTGAGACAAAAAAAAAATTGTGTATTGTCTCAAGTATTGTCTTAAAGCAAGTGTTTTAAAGTATTGTCTTAAAAATTGTCTCTATAAAGACAATATGAAATAGAAGTATTTTTGTCTCTTTAAAGACAATTTCACTTTTGTCTCTCTAGAGACAATGTGTAAAAATGTATTAAAAAAATAAACAATTTATTTTAAATATTTTTTTAGTGTGGTTTTCAACATTCAATGTTTTCAAATTCTCGACGTTTTTTGGTTGAAGTTTTTATTTTTATTTTTCCAAATGCGATGGAAAATTCTGATAGAAATTATCAATGATTTTGAAGTTGGGAGCAATGAACAGTTGTCGAATACGCAAAGCATAATGTTCATAAAAAAAAAAGAAAATAATGCATCATAATCCGAATTCATAAAGTTAATGCCAATAAGTACTTTTTTATTTATAGTTTATAAAACTACTCATACAATCATGGACAACACGTACATCATAACATGGTGTGAGAAAATGATTCATTTCTAGGAAAGAGTAAATGTTAATATTTTCCTAGAACCCAATGGAATATACTCAACTACCGGCATAACTCTTTTGAGCATGGCAAGGTAGCTTGACAAAGAGTTGACTCAATTTTCTAGACTGGACAATTTTGCTTCATAGTGGGAACTTTCTTCTTTTTGTGTGCCTATGTCTGGTCCTCTCAAAGGCTGATAACCTTTCATTGCATCAATCCACTAAATCATGTACTTTGTTATTGATGAATGATAGGATTTCCAAATCGTCTTTGAGCATAGCATAGCCTTTCGAGATTTTGATACAATTTTGGAGAGAGTTGAATTTTTTCTTTAAGATAATCAATAGGGCGAAAGCAAATTTTTCCTGCAAGCAAACAATATTAGATTTAACAAGTAAATCCATTTGCATTATTCGTTTAAAGAACTACAAATCCACAAGTCTCTACACATGAACTGAAAATAATAAATCTACAAATCAAACCCCAAAATAATATCCACTTATATGTTGCCATACATTGTGGTCATTTGATAGCCCAAAAGTCAAAATATGTGATCCCAAAACACTTTTACAAATATTTTCTTTCATATTAACTTACTACTCAAGCTGGGCTGCAAACTATGCAACTTTAAGTTGGCACTAGTTATCTGTACTAGTAACTTCTCCACCTTGATAGAGCTCTGCAACTCGCTCAAACTATTCCAAAGCTAGTTCCAAATTTTCTTCAACTTCATATATTTCACTAAATTCCTGTAGAAAACAATAGTGTAGAACACGGAATGAGTGGGCAGCAAATAATTTTATGGGAATGTTGAGTGCATTAGCCTAATTAATCATAAACCAAATTAAATCAATAAACAAATCCATAAACTCTCAAGCAAAAATACTCAATGCATATATCAATGTAGTGTAGAACACAAAACAACTCACCCAAGCAAAACACGTAAAACCAACTTTGTGGTTTCGGGTCCCTGTAAAACCCGTTTTACCCTTTTATCAAAAACAACTCACCCAAGCAAGGAATCAAATTTCAATCTCGCTAGAATTTTGAAAATAATAGTATATTTATTTATTATAAGACAATCAACTCTCAAGTTCTTAATTTTTTATATTAAATAAATGTCAGTTACAAAGAGAAGAATGCAGTTAAAAACTACAAAGAAGAACAGAACATAACGACATAAAGATCAAGAAACAGGGACAACAAGACACCAAGTTACAACAATAAGAGCTACCAAAGTTTTAGTAACAAAACTAGAACATCAACAATATTTACATAGCAAAACTAGCACATACAGTTTGCTGCAAGTGTGCCTACTTTCTTACAAACACGAAATTGCAGTAGAAGAACTCTCAAGTTCTTAGTTGCCTCTAGTATGTGTGGTTCTGCATTTCGTTAGATGTATGCAAACAATTAATAGAATTTACAATATTATCAATGGGAATTCATCATTTATGAAGATAAATCTTCAAAGATATGATCAAATTTTTAGAATCTAAATTAGAATCAGCTTGAAATTTCAAAAACAAAAAAGCCTCAGGACTTTCAATTTCCCTCCCACAATTTCCCTCCCATTGATCACATTAAAACCACCTGTGCAAGAATAAAATAGCACCCAAAATCTGTAGCATGAAGTAAGACATTATAAATTGTAGTAAATGAAGTTAATTGTGATATTGCTATCAGGATTCAACCATGTAGTTATATGAGTCAAACTCATTGACCCATGTTTCATGAGTAGTGGTTCACAAGAACCCATCTCTCATGTTAATGAATGGTCCACATAGCACTCATTGTTGTAAATGAAGTTCATGTTTAATATTTATCATACAAGAAGCCACTATTTCTTTCCAACAGCTTGATAACTTCCAAGTACAAACAAATCTACAACTAAGGCCAGGCTAGAGTTGATATTCAGGTCGAATTTGGATAGCTTTCATGAACTTTTTTCAGTGTTTTTAACTTCAACGGTTACTCTAAAGCTTAATGTTCTCTTAGTTACTTAGAGTAGTCACTCTTGTATTTTCTAAAGCTCTTGCCTTAAATTTTTGAGACTCAATTCCTAAGAGAAGAAAACCACATTGCCTTCATTGTCTAATGAGCAAGCAAACTCTGTAAAACTTATTTTAGAACAAGTATGACTAAAATGGAAAAAACTAGAATAACAATGTACCCATTAATCCCAAAAGATTGTTATAGACAACATCGATTGATGCTTACTCAGATTCCTCACAAAAATAGAGAGATGCTCATAAAGCAGGTAGTTAGATATGTATCGTAAGAGGCAAGAATAGGAGCAAGACAAACCATTAGCTTTTACCTCTTCCCAACCTAGTTTGAGAACAATACATCATGCATGCAAACTATGGAGAAGATGAATGGTTGATCCATCATTTTGAACATGAGAATAAGGGTTACTATCAGTCTTAGCTAACCATACAGTTTTAAATAACTTTCTTTACCAAAGCTAATAATTGGTAAAGACTGGAGTTCAAAATGGCTATGTCAATCCAACTATCAATGCTCCTCAAAGAGGAGGGTTGGTTAAGCATTGTTAGTCACAAGAATATGAGAGATTATCCATTATGTTTTGTGATTGTGTAGCAAATTTGAGAATTTCTTCACATTTGCCACTTACCCATCAGCAAAAACGGAAAAGATTATCTTGCCAATAACATAAAAGGCAGTAGAGCTCTAAAAGAAAATATCAACCATACCTCAATGCATTCACTTCTAAAATCACATGATCTTGCTAAATGCCTAGAACTTCTAAAACAATTCTTCAGAAAGTGGCCTCTACCTAATAAATTCAAATCCCAATGTAAATAATAGCCACATAGATACAAAGGTGAATGGAAAGACTTGTTTATATTTTTTAAATGAAAAATATTAAAGTGCCTTACCTTGTCAACTTTGACTACATTTTATCATTGAAAAACAATCACTGAAACATAAAATCTTAATCATATGTATATATTGTTACTGAAATGGATATGTATAATGATTTAAAGGAAAAATTTAATTCCTTTGCTCTATAAGGGAACCAACAATGCAAATCTTGGAGAAAGCCATGACGTATGTATCCCTCTAAAAAAAATTTGTAGGTGGTGATTGGAACTTTCCTCAAAAGTGTTTTGATAAGGAAGAATCAAAAAAAAAATTTAAACCAAATACCCAATCAAAATGTTTAAATGAAAGAATTAGAATTAGAATGGATTTTAACTTTTCTACTGATGCTTTGCTGAGGGACTAGAGAAGATAACCTATTGTAACATAATAGCTAGTCCAAGAGCCCAAAATGTTCATCATTCTGATTGCTATCATCTCCTTATTTCCATATGTATGGTAATTCTTTAAGAGGGAAAATGTTCTTCTGGATGCTATTCCTTCCTGCATCCGTGTAATTGAATATTAAAACCACTTGCCTTGTATTAATCATGGTACTCATTATGTGCTCGACATTACTAGACTATTCTCTTATAGTTAGGGAGATGAGACCGCATATTAGTCATGCCTTTAAAGCAACCTTCAGATACTATCCATGGAAGTCTAAGAGCTCAATGGATGATGGATTTAAGCCTTTCTTCAATTGCCCCACTTGTTATTATAGTTTCTAAGTGAGTTGATGTACCATGCTTTTATAAGAATGCATTGAAAAGAAAAGAGCATCATAGTGAAATAATTTAATTTCTTTATGTTTCTCCCAAAAAAATAGAAGCCTTTTCCTTTTAAATTCACTAAATATCAATAACATTATCCATTGATAAAACCCACAAGAAGTTTTGGGTGTTTTTTTTCATACAATTTGTATTCCATGTTTTTCTGCATGCGTGCAAAACACCACCAGGCTACCTAAAATGACAGATGTTAGTGGAGCAGTAGCAGATACCCAGAAAAGCTTAGAGTTTTTCTTGCTCTGTTACATCATAATACACATTTTACATACATGAATAACAAAAGAGGTGAAATCAATCCCATAGATTACTTAAGCAAGTATAAATAGCTCACAATGCTCACAATGTAATGAGCAATCAGCAAGAAAACTAGGAAGGATATTCCCAACACAATGCTTTCCCATCTCCACTACACAATACACAAAAATAATGTGTCAAAAAAAATATTTAAGAAGTTTTGACATAAATACAAGTAATAATTTTTCATAGGTCACTGGATTTAAATGTAGAGCTTGTGCAAAAAATTGTATAATTTAATTTCATCAACTTCTCTTACCATAGATAATATTGTTGAGTTAGAAATACAAGTATCGAATTAAAGGAAGACAATTTAGGGAAACCTTGTGAAATTGTCATGAAACAGAGTGCATCACTGAAACAATATCTATTTTAGTTGAGAAATGATGGAGTCCAAGGAAGCCTTTAAGGCGTTGTTGGAGGGACACAATAGTGGCTACTCCTGCCATGAATCCCACTATTGTTGCATGGGATAGCATGTCTATGCTGAATCCCAACCTGTAACACGCTTCAAGTCAATGGGGATATCACCATCTCTCATCCTCCAGTAATGATGATCAAGTAAATGGGAAATAAAATAGATATATATGCAAGTTTCAATTTTACTTGTGCTCATTTTCAAATAAAATAAAAATAGACAAAAATTTCAATGTGGGCTCACATTACTGGAGGATGAGAGATAAAGATGACAATAAAGAGAACCGCAAGGATCTAACAAATGTGGAGTTATAAACAATCTACTTACCACTTTCCCTTATTCATTTATCAAAAGACAAATAAATTAAATAATGATAAATGTATATCTACAAGCTTTACAATTTGTTATTATCATCAAAAATCTCTTTTTTAATGCCAAATTTACCCTCTTATATAGTTAAACCCTTTGTTAATTATCTATATTAGATTATTTAGAATGAACAAACTCTTTCTTGACATTTCATTATCATTCCATTTCTAATTTAAATCACATCCAGTAGAGAAGATAATATATCTAATTAAATGTTCTTTGCACAAGAGTTAAAGACATATAGTTAAATAGGTAACAATTGACTTGTAGTTAAACCATAAAAATGTTAGCAATTCCTATTACTTGTTTAGTTTTATAGGTGGTTATTAGGAAGTTATGCAGTTAGACATTGTTCCTCTTTATATATGTATTTGTTGTTCTTTAATAAAAAAGTTTCAAGTATTCATCCCTTCATTTGGTATTGGAGTGGGCAATGAAAAAGGTAATGGCATGAAGAAGAGAAGATGACTTTGGTCAAAAGTGTGTGGGTGCAAGGCGTGGCAACCCAGACACTTTGAATAAGATTTTTTTGAATTCTAAGGATGCAAGAGCATGAAATTTCCAGCTAACAAAGGTGATAATTGAGTATCTTGTGCATACCAACACTAGCCAAGACAAGAACACCATCATCTATTTCTTCTTGTGCATGGAAATTTGGGGTAGCTCTAAGCAAGTTAAACATCACCAAATAGGAAGTATTCATGGTAGCCTAAGTAGCATGTAATAACAAACTTAAATGGTGAGGATAGAAAGAACATCATCACATGGCTTGTGAATAAAGAATTCGAAAGCCATAACTATGAAGGGAGTGTAATATGGCAGCGTCATTTTTAATGGATTATGGTAGCTCACTGAAGGATCTATGCAGTGTCAAGTTAAAAGGTAAACTCTGCTAAAATCTAGTGTTTTATAAATAAAATATATTGGAATATTTAAAAATTTCTAGTTTTGTTGTCGTGTAATTCTACCACCCAGCATACCATCCTATGAAGATAAGGAGTGTCAGGCTAGAAATCCTTTTTTTTTTCTAGTCGTAAAGTGTGTTATTATAGGAAAGAAGAATCATCAATATTTAACAAATAGAACAGTAGGAGTATTGCAATTATCTAAAGGATTATGAACATTGCAGAAGGGAATAACAGAGATATTTTGTTTGTTTTTAAGTCTATATTTATGTAGAAAAAAGCAATGGTAATGATTTCTGAAGTTTGAGTGTTGCATGAGGAGGAGAATTGGTGTTAGGAATTTGGGTTGCACTATTAAGATCCATATACTAGGTCACCTTCCATTGTTATTCACTAGTCTATGCCTCCCACCATTAAAATATATAGAATGCCTTTATAGGAAGCCACATAGATACTAGTTGGATCACTTTGAAAATAAGCATGAGAAGGAGACCCATGAAGAGGATAAGCAATATGTTTCTTTCTAAAAAGACTCTTGGTTTCAAGGGTAAGATGTTTGCTAAGAAGTATTATGTAGAGAAATCTTTGATAAAGCAAATAATTCCTATGCATGAACAAAATACCTCTAGATGCGAAATGAATGATAATATTTAGGATGGATCTTGATGTCTACTAACTTGCTAGACTAGGATCCAACAACTCATTCCAAGATGTGAATCAACACAATCAAGAAATACAAACAAATGGCTATGAAGGTTACATTTATGGAACTCAGATTTATAAGGAAACATCCCAAGTATGAACCATTTATTCCAATGGGTTTACAATGCACTTCCAATCTTGATATTAGTAGTGTATAGAAAAAATCAAATGGTAATATGTGTGATATCACAAAAGGATCCATAATTGAGGTCAATGAATATGGTCTTGTGACTCTAGCAAAAAATGTCATATGGGGAAAATATAACTCGATAAATGATGAATTCATACTTTGAGCCCTCTCTATTGGAGGGTGGTGGCATTGAAGGATGGAGGATTTTCATCATCTCATGTTAGCTTCTCACTTTGAGATAGTGCATGCATGAGAAGACTTTGTTACTTTCTATTTTTTTCTTTCCTTCCAACTTTCCTTATTTATGTTGACGAATTATATCCTTGTAGCAAAATAAAAACAGAGTTTGAAAGACCACCAAAAAATTCATTTAGTTTTGAATAAATTGCAAGAAGTGAAGTGTGGTGCTATGAAAAATGTCATTCTCTAAAGGATTTCAACTAGCATCTCAACAACAAAACTCATCAAGAAATACAAAAATGTAAGACAAAATATTTATTTGTGTAGCAGAATTCGTGCTCTAATAGTGAAACTAAGATTGCTATAATAAAATTCATTATGACTGATTAGATTTATTGTTCATAGATGAACAGGATATCCAGTGGTTAGTAGGTATGACCAGAAGTCATATGTAATTGATATAACTACAAAATGAAAAGTTTGAGTGTAATGTAAAGGGAGAAACGCTATCTAGAGATGCTTTTGGCACTTATCTCAAGTTTATTGACATGCTTCTAGAAGAAGTCTTAATTTTCTGTAAACTCCATTTTATTCTTAATGTATTTGATTGATTGTTTGAAGTGAATTCCACATTCTTGCACATGGTATGAGAGTGTGGTGACAGATATTTGTGATGATGATTATAGTATATACTATACGAGCAAATGATTTTGTACAGGCTTATTCAACATATTTTCACTGATAAATTGCAATCATTCATTCCAACATGAAGAAGTCATGTTCACAGAGTGGCCAAATTGCACCCTTGATGTGTTGGTTTCCAATGTTTTACAACACTCTTATAGTTAGTTCTTAATCAGCTATTTGCAACCATATACAGAAATTCTAGTTATTTACTTAAAAATGTAGTATCACTAGTCCTTGCTAGTTTATACCAATTATGTTTAATGGGGTGTTGTCAGATATTGAATTTTTCCCTTTTGAGTCTCCAAAGATGCATCTATGGATGCATGCATGCAAAGTTGTACTTGTATATGGTATGGATTTATCTCCAAATGTCCTGGAATCAATATGAAAGCTCACTGAAGTTCAAAACTATAGATTAGGAGATGGTGATACTAGGGGATGCCAAAACATAAAAAGATATGCAAATTATATGTAAATTCAAGAAAAAACACTAGTACACAATGAGTAAACAACTTCAAAGAACATAGAATAATGCTAGAGTATTCCCCCAGGCACTTAAAGAAACCTCTACAAGCTAGAAGAGAAAAGGACATCATTTCATTTCAGCTCTGAGTTTTCAACAGTCAAGGATCAAATCTACAACTGCACATTTGACCCTATAGGAGTGACTATCCTATGCAAGTTCAACCCTACAACTGTAGATTCAACCCAAAAAGTGCAAAATCAACCCTACTCTTTCTATAAATCTCTATCTCTGTCATTTTCCCAAATTCAACTTATTGTTCAAGTTTTGATTCTTCCTAATTCTTGTGGATCAATAATTAAAATATTCACAAAATGTACCTTCCTTATTTCCTTCCTGATGAGAGGAAGTTGTCCCAAGCTTTTTAAATGTGATGAGTCAAAAAAATCTGTAAAAGCATTGATAAAGAACCACTTGACCTTTGTTGGTAGAAAACTTTGGCTTGACCTCAAGCTGGCTCACATCAACAACATGGATGTCAAAATTAACTCGAAGGCCAAAGCAAGGAGCAATGGATCCAAATGCAGTAGCAAACTCCTCTTCAAAGTGTTTGGGTCAATACAATAAGAATGGCTTAAAGGTTTAACTTTAGGGTTAACATAAGAAGTCATTGCTGCTATAAGAGTCAGTGCCAAGTAGATTTGGTCAATGCTAGGGCATATTTAAGTAGTTATTTACTTTCTCATTTTGTTTCCCCTACAAATGAAACTTCGATGGAAAATTTATATGATGATGGTCTATTGGGGTTGAAGCTGACCTATGATTATGTAATTAATGAGGTGACATGTAGGATAATTTAGTCCTAGCTGGCCCAATCTACCAATTTACAAATAAGAAAAATTAATTCAGGTCAGTGAGGAGAGAGAAAATAAATGGTTTTGATTGAATTTTAACTATTTTGACTTGTTGATGGCTTCAAAGCTTATAGTTGTAAAACAAGGGTAAATGCAATGTCCCAAATGATGATTGTATGAATGAATAATGTCATAAGCAAACAAATGTTTTCATCTTCCTAATTATTTAAGAATTTAAAACCACATATTTTTGCTATATGTTTATTGTAACAAGGGATGTGCATATTTTTTGTTGTGTTGTAGCAATCTTAGTTAGGATTACATATGTGCTTTTGGACTGAGATCTATAAGGGAGATGTATCTCTGGATGATTGTGATTATATATTGATAATTTGATTGGCTCTTTTGCACGAAGAGTTTCACCTGGCATTATTTAAAACCAATAAAAAAGAGAGCTTATTTGTTGCAGGGTGAGATTAGTTCTTTTTCTTATTTCTTGCCATTACAATATTCATGTTCATCTCTGCTATCTTTTAGAGAATTTCTTCTTTCCATTCAGTAATCTGAGTCTAAGAAAGTGTGTATGTTCTTCTGTATCATTTATTTATATGCATAACTTAGGTTTTTGGCATGCCATAGTTGAGAACAATGCAAGGTCTAGCATAGATATTTAGGTTTTATGCTACAGCTCAAAATTTTATGGTTGAAATTTCAGCCTTTTCTTTTTCTAAGTTATGATAATAGATAAAGTATATTCATATTGAAGGAAAGACAATCACAAAACCAAGCCCATATAAAAACAACAAAATATAGGAGCTTCAGTGTTTAGCATAAAGCAATAGTT